>JADLZK010000463.1:0-67109 GCA_015847255.1 Hyparrhenia diplandra
TCAATGCATCCTCTAATCTTCACGGTGTCCTTCTTCTCAACCGAACAATGTTAGAGACCCACCGCGATATACGCATGGACGAATGAATTCCGCTTGAAGCAACCGATTAATCTCCTCCTTAATCCGGTCATTGATTGCTGAATTAAAGCGGCTTGGTGGTTGCTTGTACGGTCTAAACCCCTTCTTGATGGGAAGCAGATGCTCAACAAGATCTCGGCTTAACCTGGGCATCTCTATGTAATTCCATGCAAAACAATCAACATATGCCTTGAGAAGCGCGATTAGTTTGGATTTATAATCGCTTCCAAGTTTTTGATTAATAAACGTCGATCCGCGGTTGAGAACCATCCCCAATGTCAATCATTTCCAAAGGGTTGGCTGATGTAAAACCTTGGCCCAACTTATTGAGCTCATCAAAGTCATCGGTAGCCGCGATGCATCGGTCTTTTCAGTCTAATAATGCTCAAGTCAACGCTTTAACCATTCAATGTTGTCTTCCATTAATAAATAATGTTTATATAATGATATTGAGCCGATTATCCATCGGCTTCAATGATATAGGTACAAATCCACACTCATCATAGCTAATGTACTCATAGTTTGGACATATCTCTACGAAAAGACAAGCAAAAGTAGACTCTCCAAAGCGTAGCATCGGTTGTAGCAATCTCAACCTGAATTATCCGCATGAACAATCTCTCAAAGCATCTCCCACCCATTGGATGAAAAATTTGTGCAAGCTAGAAGGAACACATTGATTGGCATGAATCCAATCACGACCAAGTATAAGATCATAGCTACCTTCCACATCGACAACGAAGAATCTTTGTAGCCAAGGTCTTGCTCCCCGACGATCAATTCGGCGTTAGCAATACCGGGGAAGGTATTGGCACACCTCCTCCTACACCGGTGATGGTCATGTTGGTCCTGATTAATTCTTCCTCCTTGCACCCAAGCTTCTTAAAGAGTGAGTGTTGACACCTGTTATAGCATAATATTATTAGTCAACTAAACATAAAATAAGGGCTTAAAATGAATAATCACACAGACTAGGGGCTTTACTAACATAATTCCATGAGCTTTGGTGATTTATATCTTTTCTGGGGACTTAACACATAAAAGCGAGTTAAGAGGCGGTGAAAAGCCCAAAGAGTTTGCATCCCATACAATGAGAAGACTTGTAGGGAGGCAACTCAATCGAAAAGTGGACTAAAACATTCTAGAAGACACTAGAAGACACGGGAAGGAGGAGAGACCGAGCAGGAATAGAGTCTGGCGTCGCCGCCTCGATCCTGGCAATGTCGCGGGGATGGGCCCACTATCGGCCACCGGCTTTGAGAGTCGGTTTCTAACCGACATTGAGGTTGTATCTACGCCATTGCTCAAGGTCGGTTTGATCCAAGGGTCATCGTTCATCGCCAAGGGCTATATAAACAGACCCCTTACCCCTGGGTGAAACCCTAATTCATTATATTCATTATCTCTTGACCTGTTGGTCATTGAGGTGTCCCAATGTGAGGACAACCTCTCCACTAGAGAATTAGGGCTAGACTCTTCAATGTAATAGATTAGCAACTAGAGAGTTAGGGAGAGTGGAGCTCCGCTCCGGTTCTGGAGATGTCTATAGAGTTTGGTATGTCTTGTATCCTTTCTTTGTAAAACTTATGATTCATATATTTTTCTTCTCTATGTACTTCATGTCCTTCATATATGGTTAGTATAGTTGTTATGCTATTGCATGGGATCTCCTTTCATTATTGAGTGCTCTAGCTATTCATGGTAGCTAGAGTAGTAATCGATAGTATAGACATGGTGTCTAGGCTATAGGTTACACGAGGTTGCGCCCAACCCTACGGATAGTTGTGGTAGCGGGGGGTGGCGAAACTGTCGGGGCGATGTAATCCACCACGTTAGGGTTGGTGTTTTCAGAGAGCTTTTGGCAGCCTTCTCCCAACTACCTTCTTCCGGTCTTTCTCGAGAGTTGGAAAGGATCTGCTGCTCCAAAGTGCATTAGTGTAATTGCTATCGTAGAACCTAAGTAATAGAGAAGTACATAGGAACCTTGATCTCTCATTTTGTCCTCTCAACTTGCTAGCTATACATTTACCATGGAATTCTCTTGTGTGTGATATTGTTCATAACTCCTATCATATATCATTTACCCCTCACTTTTAGTCTAGTGGTTTTGCTAAATTAGTAGATGCATGATTGTGAGTTATTAGATTCTTTAGCCAAAAGCTTCCCCTGTGGATCGATACTCTAGAATACTCTCCTAGGAAAAGCTACAATGGTATACAATGCGTAAACTTATGAACCTTCATATTCTTTTAGCACTTAACAAATACCAACAAGTTTTTTTAAGCCGTTCTTGGGAAGCAATTGGCCTAAAGATTCTAATAATGATCATGATGTTTGCTAATTTAGTGTATCACTAGCTTTAGTAGGATTACCCTTGTTCTGTTGAGTTGTGGAATAGACGGGACAAAAGATGTCGTTAATGCGACCTTCCGACATGATTCCACGAGAAAAAAAAAAGAAGAAAGATTGAAGGACCCGAGGGGTGCTTGATCATTCAAGATTCATCAATATTGGAACCCTGCTATCTCAAGGTATGCATTTATATATATTATTCTAACCATGTATAGATTGAAGAAGAAGTCACCGTCACAAGAATTCAATGAACACATCTCAAGTGACGTACATAGAAGTTGCACATCGTGGTAAGTATGATCAATAAAGGTGAGATAGTCTTGCTCATGGACTTTAAACCTTTTGAGTAGTTACCATTTAATTTCTTGCATTGCATTGCATGTTTACTTGATCAACTCATGCATTCACTCCGCTTAGTTTATGTTTTTATCATAGTAGATCCATTGCATGTTTAGTCCTTTGCATACATCCATGTCATTTGCATCTAAAAAAAAATCTCTCACCATGATCATGCTCTTTCGTCTCTAATTGGATAAAATATCTATAGTGCTTTCATGCTACCTTTATCTAATATAGTATGCTTTAGTTTGGGAGTACTCTATAGGCCTATAGGGTATTTTCCAAAGGCTTTTAAATTAAAGCGTGGTGCTTAGGTTAAGTAGCCTTCCTTGATTAAATTAGACATGGAGTCTAGTTTGGTTATTAAACTAAGAATTGCTTATGTAGACATTGGTTATTGTGTTGGACTAACCCCTGCAGAAAATTCTTAAATCCCAATTTGGGTAAGTCAAGAGATGAACTTCAGTTAGAGATGAAGCAAGGCATATGATGAACTCCAACCTTGTGCAAAAAGACACGGCTCATTCATCATTGATGGAAGAATTGTAAGTATCAAATTATTCACGCTCTCTTTTTGCTATAAGTTACCTTTGCCTTGATCCACATGCTAGAGTGCAGTCATAAAAAAAAGTGTTATAAGACATGAATAAATAAAATCTGTGCTAAGAGTAATCAAAAAACCACCTTTTCATTAGCATAGATGAAATCATATAAACCTTGGACAATAACCCCTGCTTCAACCATGTTGTATATTCCCTCAGGTATGTGTCCACTAATATTTTTGTAGGAAAGGATCTGTGCTATGTCCATTCAATGAAGAAGAGTGTCATACAACACGATAGAAAAGCTCTCATTAGGAAGGAAGAGGATGGACAATGCAACGGGGCCATAAGAACATCAAAGACAAGAACAAAGGACGAACAACATCTAAGGATATGGTGATTGCAACACACAACTAGGGATGGTTCAGCATTCACACTTAAAATGTCAAGTGACGGGGAAGGCTCGAGCATGGGGAGGAAGGTCGATTCCTCTAAAGATCATCCGACATACTCTTCCTCTACTCAAGCTCCGTCACTCGACATCTTTGGTTTGCAATCCCTCTACACTCTTTATTACTTTGTTTCTCTAAGTTTGATTGGTTAATAAATGTTATACATCAAAATCAAACTAAAGATATAATAAAATTTCCCACTAGAGAAAAAAATAATAGTGAGCAAATGCTAATTAAAATATCCAACCAAAACTTTTTTCTAGCATAAAAGCAACCTTTAGCTCCGTGGCAATTTTACCCTTGTTTACAATTACTTGTATATTCCCGGGTATATGTGTCAACTAATATTGCAGGAAGAAAACCATGAGAGGAGCAAAAAGGTCCTAGAATAATTTAAAAGAAAGGGCGATACAATAAAAGAGACAACCGAGGAGCAAGATACACAAGAGGCCAAAGAAGGAAAGCTTCGCGAGGAAGAAAAGGACCACCACAAGGTGTTACGATGTTGTCACATTCCAATAATAAGGTAACATCTTGAGATAAGTTGTCATTACTTAAGCTTTACCTTAAGTATGGCTTGTTCATAAATAAAGAAATAAATATGTTAGAGTAACAACCTTGCCCGATCCAACTTCATTAGCTCAACATGTTTTGTTTCTTTAGTTGTTCCTACCACCACTCTCTTGATCTCATAGTCCTAATCAGTAAGCTAAAATGTTGCACACCTTCCTTTGAAAAAAAAATAGTCGAAAGTTTTAATTGCAACAATCATGCTCAATCTTCTGATCTTGTCACCCAAGCTAAGATTAAGAAAAACGTATAAGAAATCAACTCTATCTTGTTTATTGTGCCTATGGTTAGAGAAGAATGAATGAGGTTTGGTTACATTGGTGTTTTTCTACCAACAGAGCCCATGCACTTGATCTCTACCTTGACTTTGCAAGCGGGACACACTTTGAGCAAAAAGGTGGAGAAGCCTATCGGTCTCTCCAAAATTCAACAAGTGAATGTCTTACAAGCATGCACACTAAACAAGATCTGCCTACATCAAACTTCACTCCAACTCATAAGACCAGAAAGAACATGGGTGACGCCATCCTTCACCATCTCAAGAAGCACAACCTGTCAAGATCGATAATACACTCAAGGAAAGCGACAAGGTAAGAAGTCTCGTTCGGAGGACTTAAAACACCGAACCCTCAAATAAAAGGTAAGATAGGTAGTTATCCATATTTAATGCATAGCATATTTACCTCCTTGCATTGCATAATTATTTTTCCTTTAGCATATTCACATTATAGCACTAGCCTTGCATTAGAAAAGAAAATAAATATTTGTTTGTTGCATATACATTGAAAAAAAAAAACTCTAAGCCCCATGTGAGTAATTTTTGTGGTGTGTAACAACCCACAAGGATATTTATTATGGTGGCATAAAAATAAAATAAATATGCATGCATCATTATCTTTATTTGCATAGAAAATCCAAAAAAAATATTAATGCTACTGAACTTGTCTTAATGGAATTATCATAATCTTGGCAACAAGAAGCTAAGTGGCTAAAACCACTAACGCTTAACTAGTTCCACTAGCTTTGTTGTTTATTTGAGTTCAGCAGGATTCAAGGAAGAGAGACATGATAGGATGACACCATCGTCGTTGTCTACCTCTACTTCCACATCATCATCAAAGACTATGTCAACATCCAGCTTGGGGAAGAGCAACCCCCATGTATCCAGATAAGTATCTCTCTATCTTATTTAATATTAGCTAGATTTGTTTGCTTTATTAGAAAGAAATAAAAAGATGCATAACTAAAGAAACCAAATAAAAAGAGTCTATCTAGTCTTTATTAAAGAGTTTTTATTAGAGTGTGAGAATAAAATAAACTCTCGAAGATAATCTCGACCTTGGAGATGATGAATAGTTGCTCCGTCGTAATACCTTTCAAGTACCTACCTTTCAAGCTTAATTTTTCTTGAGCTTTTTATGCAACCGCTTTGACTTGAGATTTGCTCTAAACCTAAAACTTGTGGGTAGCAATTTTGCTTGCTCTAAAGTCTAGGTGATTGAGCGGATATGATATATGAGAGTCCGATTTGCTATTTATCTTACTCCTAGTGATACTAGATTTCTGGAGATTTATCTTTTGAAAATTAAAGTGCACATGATAAGTTCCTGTATGACAGAGTGTTGAAACTCCTCCCATAGCCATATATACATGCTCCATAGATTAGGAAAACCTTTGATATATATATATATATATAGGTCGCTTGCTTTGCATTGAGTTTGGTCAATCTTTGTCGACCCTTAGAAACTTGTCATCGCGATCATGCACACTCCACTCCACTCTTTTCCCATTTGCATTAATTTATGCTACTTCTACCACGAAATACGCATCCACAAAGCATCCACCAAATATCCACCAAAAAATGTTACGCTCCTACCACGGGAGAGAGCATCCAAAAAAAATACTCCCTACACCTATCCACGTAGCCAACATCTTACAAAGCTCCATTACTCTTGTCTATCTCTCAAAAGTTTATTGCAAAAGAGACTTGGGTTGTATTGAAAAAAAAGAGAGAATAAAGGAGAGTTAAAAAAAATGGACAAGTGTCCGATATGAAAACAATGGGTACTTAGATGCCCGCCTCTCCATATAAAAAAAAAAAATATATATACAACCTGTGTTCTCACAAATATTCAGATTCCAAAGAGAGATGAATTACTCAAGGAGCAAAAGTAAAATTAGGCTTTCCCCTCATTGCATTCACCTCACCTACCATCACATTCCACCATACACATCACTAGTAGAAATATGATCATCCGTGAGCCCGATTTTCTCGTGACGCCGCACACTTTCGTCATAGAAGGATATGTCTTCAATGACGAAATGTCCATTTTCGTCATTAATGTGCGGTGACGAAGTTTTGGCTTGAATATTAGTGACGATACTTGAAAATAAGGTCATAGAACACTTAAGAAGCTCGTCATAGATTATGTTTTGCTAGATAACGGTAATGTTTTTTTCCGACGTGTACTATTTGGCGGCATGGGATATATGGGCGCATGGGATGCGGACCATAGTGGGTCGCCGCACGCCAGCCTGAGCCTTGCCGCCCCCGCCCACTCTATCCTTCTTTTACAAAGTGGCCGACATGGGATGCATGGGCCATAGTGGGTCGCTGCACAGCAGCTTGAGCTTTGCCAACCGGCCCGCTCCATCCTTCTTTTGCAAAGTGGGCCACAGGACCCGTGCCATCATTTCTTGGGCCTATATGGTTTTCAATTTAAAGTCATCAACTTTTTTTTTTTGCGAAGGGGTCGCCGCCAACAGATTGAGCCCGCTTCAACGGAAGACCGGGCTGCTTGGGGCTTTATGTTTTTCAATTTAAAGAGCAAAAAAAAAAGGCACGGTAGGGGCTTTGAACTCAAGACTTCATGCAAGTTAGGATGGAGGGTTACCACTAGACTACTCGTTCACTTTTGAAGAGGGATATCATTGTTTTGTATTTCTAATCGATTCAACATGATAATAGCAAAATGGGTCCTTTAACCGGGTCATAGACCCACCATCGCACGACGGTTCGTAGAAACTGGTCGCGATCGACCACCACGCACGGTGGCGCGCAGGTGATCGCGTTGGCCCTTAATATTTCGCAAAAAAGCTGGTTTAGGGAGCTTCAAACTCACAATCGTGCTCAACAGGTAACAAGCATAAACACTGGGCTACGTTAAGTTTCTCGTTAAAGGTATGCAAGTTTTTGGAGAATCCTTTGGTCATGGTCATGGACAGCACAAAGTTTTTGGAGAATCCTTTGGTCATGGTTTTCCTTTGGACAGCACAAAATTTGGAGAATCCTTTGGACAGCACAAAGTTTTCCTTCACTTTCTTGTTAAAATTTATTCCTTTATAACTACAATAATAAGTAATAACTAAATTTGGTCATGGTGGTTTTCTACACAATATTACCTAGATGTTGGTGAGTAGAAAAAAAAAACAAAAAATTAGCATCAAAATTGGGGTTCGAGCCCGGGGCCATAGGCTTCCAAAGCTCATGTCCAAACCAGTTGGTCCGCAACTACGTGTTGCATATTTCCTCGCAATAATGTTACTAGTTTTAAAAGCCGTTATTATCCATCTAAAGTGTGATAGGTCGGTGCCAGCCTAGCCATGGCCTAACCCACGTCATGTCTCCAAGCCAAGAAAAAATATAAATAAATGAAATGAAAAACAAACAATAGCAAGGACTCGAACCTGCACCTTGAGGTTCAGTGGAGACAAACTGAACCAATACACCACGTGAATCTTTTTGTTAAATGTTTTCAGGTAGCCCTATATACGCAACTACTATATCAATTAAAGTCCATCAAATTATTGTATTCTTACAATTTGTCGCGCAGGCCAGAAGACATGAAGTTCATCAAATTACTGTACTCTTACAACTATTTTTTGTGTCATACTTTCCTATGACAAGGATCTACAATTTAACAAAATAGTACTATACATTCTTCACAACTCACTTAGTCATATAGAACTATACTGAGTCATGTATGCCTTTCTAAGGGATGTGCAACAAGATTTTGTCGAAATCATTTGACTTTTTTTATGTGATGCTTATACACCAAAATCATGTGGCTATGCAAATTTTTAGATTTTTCTGGCCACTTTATGGTGTTTCAACATTTATTCTTTAGCAATTTAACAAATAATTACAATAATAACTAAACTTAGTCAAAAATTCACAGATTCACACAACAACATAATTTTAGCTCCATAAACATCACATAAAAAATTCAAATGATTTTGACAAAGTAGTACTATACATCCTTCATAACCATAAACATCTCTCGTCATATAGGACTATGTGAGTCATGTATGCCTTTATGAGGGATGTGCAACAACACTTTGTTAAATCACTTGAATTTTTATGTGATGCCTATACACCAAAATCATGTGGCTATGCAAGTTTTTAGATTTTTCTAGCCACTTTATGGTAATTCTACATTTATTCCTTACTAATTCAATAAATAATTATAGTAATAGCTAAACTTGGTTAAAAAGTCCACAGATTCACACAACAACATATTTTTGTCTCCATAACTATCCCATAAAAAGTTTCAAATGATTTCAACAAATTAGTATTTTACATCCTTCGCAACCATAAACATCTCTCATTTAGTCATATAGGACTATGTGAGTCATGTATATCTTTGTGAGGGATGTGCAACAACACTTTGTCGAAATCACTTGAATTTTTATGTGATGCCTATACACCAAAATCATGTGGCTATGTAAGATTTTAGATTTTTCTAGCCATTTATGGTATTTCAACATTTATTCCTTACTAATTCAACAAATAATTACAATAATTGTTCAAATAGAGTCGGATCAAGAAATGATAAAAATAAAACTTTTACATCTCGATGTGTTCGACAAATTTGGTTTTAACAACTTTCTCATTTTAGACCATTTCATGTGGGAGAAAATATGCTTGGAAATAAAGTTTAAGGTCTCAATAATTGAAAACAAAAAACATCTCTACTATAATGGCACAGTTGGAGGGCTCACGAAATCAACGGCTCACAAAAACAGCAATATATCGATTGAAAGACGAGATTAAAAGTTTGATGCAGGTCGTACACCCTCGCCTCCCCGCCAGCGCTTCTCACCGCGCTCTCCCCGGCGAAGGTTCGATTCTCATCCGCGGCATGTAGGTTATACCATGTTGTATTCTTTTTTTTTTTTTTCCACTTAGCACACAACAGCCTCTCCTCTTTCCTCTCCACAAGTTCCACGGACGCCTCGGCGGGCGCGGAAGCGCCGCTCCTCCATGGCCGCCGGCGCTTCTTCCCTCTCCCCGTGGTCGACGGCTCTACTTCCGCTCCTCTATGGCCATATGCCACAGCCTAGACACGACCCAACTCCTGGATCCCGCACTGCGAATTTGGGTGTCGCCCCAAACCCTAGCGGCGGCGGCTCGGGCCTCAGATGTGGCGGCGTCCGCTGCTGCCGTTTGACCTCAGATCTTGCCTCTTGGTCGCCCCGCTGCCTCTGCTCCCGGCTACAGCCACGCATTCCCAGCTGGGCAGGGCCTTTCTTCCGCAGGTGTCTCCCATAGGTGGCTCTACACCCTATTCGCTAGGCGAGGGGAGGCTCGAGGTCGAGGCGGAGATAGGTGGCTCTACATGCTGGGCTTCTACCTCGCCGTGATCAGGAAATCGCTTGGCCTCTCGCACGGTACGTACGGCGGCGGCAGCGGCCCACACCCTGTCCCGCTACCTTCTGTTCTCAGCAATTTGCGCTCGTCAGTCGTCACACAGCTGCTTCGCAGGTTGTGCAGATTACTCCGGGAGGCTCTACGGACTACGCGTGGGATCAGTTGCGGGGCATCTGAATTTGTGTGACGCAGTCTCTGATACTGTTCTGTCTCTCATCTGAAGACTACAGAGCTTCCTGTTTGATATCGATTGCCTTCTGTCCCAGTACCTGGCCGATGCGCAATGACCAACTTCAGTAGGAACTTACCTGTTCTCACTTCTGTAATGGGGGCATTTCTGCTGTTAGTTAATGGACTGCGGTATTGCTATGGCATGAAGGGCAGAGAGACCGCCCTGTTGTGGCTTGTGCTATCCTTGAGCTATCTGTGCTATCTTCATGGTGCTTGGTATGCAACTCGCCAACCCATTTTGTTTTGGCTTGGTTGCTGTTCCTTTTGTAATCTTCTAATAACTTGTTTGTCTCCATGGCAGTGTTGTATTCATCATTCTCTTAATTTCATTGATTAATTACTCTATCGTCAATGTCAGTGCTTACATGTTCCCCACCGTTTTGCTTCAAACTGTCTTACCCTTACTGATGTTTTTCCTTACATTAGGAATGTTCTGTTTCTGTGTGATGTTGGCGCTACAATGAAACAAATTTTCAATATAGGGAAGATAAAGAAATACTAAAAGCTACTTATATATGAACGTTTTAATTTGTGCACTTGCAAGGTATATATGAATGTTGATTTGCAGCAGTTTACTGGAAGGGTGGAAGGGCATACAGAAGTGCTTCTTGGTTGCATAATTCATAGTGAGGAAGAGGCATATAGGATGTATTGCGATTATGAGCAAGATTTTCATTTTTTCAGTCATGGACTCTGCTGTCAAGTCCTGAGTATCTGGTATGATCCTATTTTGCTGGATTTATTCAGAAGATAATGAGAGTCATAAAGTGTTTGCAATGGTTTTGTACGGACTGCCTTCTGGATTTTTTTAAATGGAATTCAAAGAGGTTAGTTGAGTTTTGGCCTTCAAAGTGATTTCATTTTACTCTAGAATGCAGCATGATATTACTATTTCTCTGAACTTCACTAAACTCCTGGTACATTTTGAAAAAAAATAAAGGACATATAGGAGTAGCTGAAGGTTTATGAACACTACTACCTGTTCATTTAGACATCAGCCTAGAAAACCTGAAATTATATTTTTGATCTCTATCTTCACTAATGGATCTGTTGAGGTAAGTCACCCTCAAAATTGATTGGTTTAGTCAAGAGCTTGCAAATATTATTCTCACGATTAGTATCTTGGATCGTAGTTAATTTTTTTTTATCTAATTTAGCATATATTTACTGATATAATTTTGGTGACCATAGGTGAGGTCTGCAACACAAATGCCTCAGGAGGCTGCTGGTTGGTTCTAGGGCACAACAAATGCTTTTAGAAAATTTATATGGGTACTTGAGGTAATAAGTATGTCTAGGGTCCCCCTTGGTCCTTTTTTTTCTTGCATGGAATTTTTTTTTTTTTTTTGGCAAAAAACAAGGCCTCAAGGCAGTGCCTCGTCGCCGACGAACTATAGCTACTGAAACCTCATGTGCTTCTGTTGGTCTGAACAACTCAATGATGTTGAAGTGGAGAGACGGGTGTAACTTGCCAGAAGACAGGTACTGTGGGCATTTTGAAGAGCAGTAAAAATATAAAGTCGATATTCCAGGAGATCTCCAAGTGCTACTTAGGCAAAAAAAAAAAAAAAAAAAAAAAAAAAAATTAGATGTTTAGCGCGATACATTACTTATTATTCTTCTGTAGTTTCATGACCTTTAACTTGTTGGTGATGTAAAAAAGTGTGGTTCTCGTGATTATATACATGGTTATATAGAATTCTATGAAACTTAAGAAGGAAATATCGTCATTTGATTGTTTTTATGTTTACCCTTTGAAACGAAGCTGTAGCGTTAGCACGGGCATTATACTAGTTAGATATAATAGCAGGCCTAAACTCTAAAACCAGCCCGTAACTGTACTCTAAAACCAGCAAGGATGCGCCAAGGAAACTTTAAAATACGGTTCCACTTCCACCCTAACCCTTGTTCTCATCCTCTCTCATTTTCCCGTCATCTGCCGCCGCCGCATCTTCTCTTCTAGTGCTCGCGGCGCAGGATCTCACTCGCAGTCCTCGGATACACGATCCGGCGATTGGGGCGCTGGCGATGACAGGCTCGGCCTCCTCGCTCGCCCTGTGGTCTGGGAGCTACTGCTCAGTCGCGACGAGGGGTCCGGTTCATCGATTGGATCTCGCGCACAGCGGTCAAAGGCTTCAGTTCTTGGCGTGTGGCTCTTGGAAGTGGCACGAATCGTCCATCCGTCGCAGCATGGACATTCGGCGGCTGGTCTTGCTGCCGGACTAGCTGCTGTAGATCTAGGGGAACAAGGACGCCATCCTCGCCTCCTACGACCACCACTTCTTCGCGCTCGAGACCGGCATGCGCCGCACCCAGGTTCGATTGATCTATATTAGTGTGTTGTTGTATAGTTCGATTGACGAGTATTTATTTTTGCTTTGATCTGAATCATATGCGTAAGTAGTTTCGAACCGGTGCCTAGGCTGCACATCCCCATCAGGCTAGTGGAGATAGGCTTAGATTTGTTAATTTAATTGTTCTCTCTCTGTCAGATGTTGCATTAGATTTGTTAATTTAATTGTTCTCTCTCTGTCAGATGTTGCAGACGGAAGCTTCCTGTTATTTTGTTTCCTATACATCTCTAGAAAAGGCCAGGGGTCGATTCAAGTACTCCTATTAGGTAGGTGACAATGCACTGATCCATCTCTAAACAATTTATTCATAACCATTCTTCAAGTACGTAAGATGTTCCTTGGCTATCTAAATTTATTCTGACTTCGTTTCTCATGACAGGTCAGGAGATGGATAACAGGAATATATGTATTCTTCTATAATTTTAATATACATAAATGATATACGTATGTGACATCAACCATTTTCAATTTACTATATATTAAACTATATGATACAGCCAAATCTAAATATTAGTGCTTAAGAGTTGTTTTCGTTGATTTCTTGAATCTGTAGAATTGATCAGATCATATCCTTTTACTCAGTTTTGTGATAGCTATAGAGTAGATAATGTCCAAAGTAACTACTGATGTGGAACACGTGCGGAGCTATGTAGCTGCAACATTTCAGTTTGTTTTGGCATAGCAGCAGGAGTTCAATTCGGTTAGGCACAGCAGCAGGCATAGCTATATATATTGCTTTCAGTTCACATAGTTGCAGCAATCCAATTCAGTTCACTGAACTAGTTTGATGGCTTAGTCTTGCCTTGCTCTTCCCGTTCTGCTGCAGCACTCCTTTTTTTTCACTACGTGATCCTTTTATTTTTTTTTTTTTCTTACTACAGGCTGCCACTTTTGCGGTTTAGTCAATCAATCATATATGCCTTGTGGTAAGCATATGTTTTGTAGGATTTTATTGTAGTTTGATATGCTTTTCTTGTCATTTTGATTTCTACAAATGGTTTCTTTTAATGTCTTCGAAATGCAATACTTTTCTCTACAACATTATGATAGTTGGAAAAGGAACGTGCAACATTATTATAGTTGGAAAAGGAACTTTTATTAATTACATTGAAATTAAATTATAAAGCAAACCACTGAACCTTTATTGCTTTATTTTTTGCAGGGATAAAGATCTGCATCTGCCCTCTGATTGTCACAGAGTCACTTTATCATAGTAGTCAAGCAGTGCCATGATACAAGTTGTTATCGTTAGAAGCCCATAATTCTTAGTGTATGTATATGGGTTGTAATAGATGTTTGTCTTTGGAGTGAGTACAATTTTTGTGGAGCCTTTGGAATACTCGATCTATTTATTTATAGAATTATTTGATCATTTCAATATTATTTGCAAATAGTAATGAAATCATGTGCATCTTTGTGATGAAATTGATGAGTATTTAGTGACGAATATATAATTATTTCTCGTGATTTAACCGGTAATTACATCTTTTGACGAAAAGCAACCAATCATAGCATGCCACGGGCCACGTAGCATCCTATGTGGTCCGCATGCAAAGCGGTTAGTTATGACGAAAACTAGAAGCAATTTGTGACGAAATTGTCGCGTCACAGGATGCACAAACGCCGTTAACGGTGCTGTCAAAGCGCCCGGTAGACGGATGATTGTGACGAAAACAGGGGCATATCCATGACCAAAACCAATCGTCATAGAAGGTAAGCACTTACGGACGGTTTGCCCTTTTCGTCACCGATTTGAAGCAAATCGTGGATTTAAAATTGGCATTTAGTCACGCATGGACAAATGTGACGCGACTCAAATGGCGATGTGAATTTCGTCACAAAATCGTCACAGATGTATTTTGATAACGATTTTGGCACCTTCAGTGACGAATGACGAACGTCATCAATGAGCTTAGTAAGTATGACTCGTGACTTTGGATCCTTTGCTTGAACGTACAATATATGCTTAGTAAGTAGATTTAGTTTTCTCCCACCTAGAGCTCCATATATATGCCTTAGATATAGGGTGAGAGAGAAGAAGGCATAGTGTCCTACTGCCTTATTCTAAAAATACCACATATTATGAGAGAAAGGCAACACAACATTATTGCCTAAGTGAGGATTCACAAATACCACAAATGAGAGACTTGAGAGGGTCATACAAAGGAACTTTTAAGTTTTATTTTGAAAACTTGCAAAAACTCGAATGAAGGTTGAACAAAGAGTTTGAGACATAGTGCTTAACTTGATTGTTCTATCTTTCAATTGCCCAAGATCCTAAGAAAAGGCTATAAGCTCCATGGTTAAAGGTAATATGGGTAAGTTGAAGCTTGAAAAGGTTTATTCTAATACGGAGGAGAAATTTTGTTTGAAAGCATGTGTACTTTTGAGGCGTTAAAGCGTTGTAGCAACTCCTGATCCATTGCTAAGTTTGGCATTGCTAGGGACTAGCAAAGGGTAAGCTTGGGGAAACTTGTTGACACCTGTTATAGCATAATATTATTAGTCAACTAAACTTGAAATAAGGGCTTAAAATGAATAATCATATAGACTAGGGGCTTTACTAACATAATTCCACGAGCTTTGGTGATTTATATCTTTACAGGGACTTAACACATAAAAAGCGATTAAGAGCGTGAAAAGCCCAAAGAGTTTGCATCCCATACGATGAGAAGACTTGACCGTGAGGCAACTCAATCCGAAAAGTAGACTAAAACATTCTAGAAGACACCGTGAAGACACTAGAAGGAGGCAAAGACCCGGCAGAATGCGAGTCCCCGGGCGATCGCCGCCTCTAATCTCGGGCGACGCCGGGATGTGCCCACCCGCCGCCTCGGCTTTGGAGGTCGGTTTCTAACCGACATTGAGGTTGTATCTACGCCATTGCTCAAGGTCGGTTTGATCCAAGGGCCATCGTTCATCGCCAAGGGCTATATAAACAGACCTCTTACCCTGGGTGAAACCCCTAATTCATTATATTCATTATCTCTTGACTGTTGGTCATTGAGGTGTCCCAATATGAGGACAACCTCTCCACTAGAGAATTAGGGCTAGACTCTTCAATGTAATAGATTAGCAACTAGAGAGTTAGGGAGAGTGGAGCTGCGGCCCGATTACGAGATGTCTCTGAGTTTGGTATGTCTTGTATCCTTTCTTTGTAAAACTTATGATTCATATATTTATCTTCTCTATGTACTTCCATGTCCTTCATATATGGTTAGTATAGTTGTTATGCTATTGCATGGGATCTCCTTCAGTATTGAGTGCTCTAGCTATTCATGGTAGCTAGAGTAGTAATCGTTAATATAGACATGGTGTCTAGGCTATAGGTTACCTAAGGTTGCGCCCAACCCTACGGATAGTTGTGGTAGCCCGAGAGGTGACAAATTGCCAAAGCCGATGTAATCCACCACGTTAGGGTTGGTGTTTCGTAGAGCTTTTGGCAGCCTTCTCCCAACTACCTTCTTCCAGGTCTTTTCGAGAGTTGGAAAGGATCTGCTGCTCCAAAGTGCATTAGTGTAATTGCTATCGTGAGAACCTAAGTAATAGAGAAGTACATAGGAACCTTGATCTCTCCCCCGCTGTCCTCTCAACTTGCTAGCTATACATTTACCATAGAATTCTCTTGTGTGTGATATTGTTCATAACTCCTATCATATATAATTTACCCCTCACTTTAGTCTAGTGGTTTGCTAAATTAGTAGATGCATGATTGTGAGTTATTAGATTCTTTAGCCAAAGCTTCCCTGTGGATACGATACTCTAGAATACTCTCCTAGGGAAAAGCTACAATGGTATTCTATGCGCTTGCGGAACCTTCATATTCTTTTAGCACTTAACAAATACCAACAGTGAGTAAGGCATAAGATTGACAATTGCCCCACTATCCACTAGCATGTTGCGGACCGGTGCTCCGTTGATATGTCCCTTCACATGCAATGGCTTGAGCCGGGCCTGACCGGGCACGACGGGGCTTCTTGAACACGGCATCTTCCACTCCAAACGCCATTTCAGTAGCGAGCAACTTCATCTTCTCCTTGCCCGATCATATAATAATCGTGAGAAAGAAAGATAGTGTTTATCTCAAAAAGCATGATGGTGAAGGCTCGTAGTCCACCATCTCTTCATCGCTCACTCATCGGTACCTCAATGCCGACCATAGCAGCAATAGTAGCGGCAAAATCTTTAGTACCACCCTACGAGACACATCGAAAATGAAGGAATGGTTCAAATTTGGGCTTGGGGGCTCTGCATATCCGAATCTTGGGCATTAGGAGCCCCGCCGACCGGCTTGGCCGATTCAACACTTGTCACCGGCCGGCCCGGCCGATCCATTTGCCAAGAGCGCTAGAAGATCGTGAATCGCCTTAGCGCCTCTTCTCACGGTTTGGCCCGTTTCTAACACAATCGACTTGACCGATTTAGAAATCGGTTGAGCCGACTTTCCGAAAGCGGCGGCGACCATTTCGGCTTCCTTCCGCTTTGATTTCTTGGACAATCTCGACTAGATAGGTCCTTGTCCCCGAGTAGCACCATGCGCTTTAAGAATCTTTGCGGGCTCATTTGGAGCTTCCTCTTTTGAGTTTTGTCGATCCTAGTTGGACACCACTTGGGTTATTGACGGGGATCTATAGGCTTCTTCACCTTGTCTTGAGCTTCAACAACATCTTCCAAAACTTGGTCTTTATTACCTCGCTAAATCTTGCCCCTCGATCACAATCGGCTTGTTGGCGTTATTAATGGGAGCCGCCATCGAAGTCGATAATAATGGAAGGTAGAGGAGTAGCATCTTGAGCGGGCTTCACGACCACTTCTACCTTTTTAGGGACATATACCGCCGCATAGGTGCTTTCCCCGATTGCTTGAGCATAAGAGTATGGGGACGCGAGCTCCTCCTTCTTTTCCACACCACTAGAGCTCGATTGATCACCCAATCGGCTAACGCATAAAGGCTTAACAATAGGACCAGCACCTTCTCCTCTCATCTGAGCCGAGGATACGGCACCCAAACTCCTTTTTGGTCCTTTACCGAGGTAGTGGCACCACCGGGCGGAAGTGGCGGCCCCCAACGAGACACACACGAGGACGAGTAACCCGCATGTGAGAAGACAAATATGGTGAAGTCATAGCCAATCGCTTGTTTTAGTTTCATCACGCTTAGGAGGCGTAGATTCTCTCTTTTTGTTGGCCGATTCTCAAAATCGCCTTTTTGTTTTGTATTTTGCCAAAAGCCGATCAAAGGTGCACTCGGGCTTCACGACTTGCTTCTTCGGCTTTGGCTCGTTGGTTTTCCAAACTCCCACCTTCGGCTTCTATGGAATGAATGACTTGAGGACATGCACTCCGGAGGAAGAAGAGCCGCTGGACCTAGCAGATTGGCCGAGCCGACCGGGAAGTGGTCGGCTTGGCCTTCGGTGATTCGACACGCCGATTGGATCAATCGGCTTGGCCGGCCGGTGCCGCTTCACGGGCGCCATTATCTTGGTCGACCGGGCTAACCGCCTAGACGGCTCGCTTTGCCGCCGACCATCAAGCCATGCTTGACGCCGTAAAAGGCCGCACCGAACTTGCAACAAATAGTGAGTTTGGTCTTGCCTTCTTCACTCTTCTCCGCCAACACTTGCCGCCCCGAATTTTTAGGAATATTTGGTACGGGGACGTGGTTCGCCGATGATCACGTTCTTCCCTTGAGCGGTGGTAGCTTGCTTTCGGGCGGATCAAGATGGCAGCGCCTTGGCTTCAACCACGTTCATGTGAGTTTTGGAAAAGGGTTCTTGTCGATTTTGCATATCGGTAAGACTCAATCGCCCCTTATTAAGAGCGATTGGACCTGCCGGCGGAAGACATTGCAATCGTTAGTTGCATGTGAGTAAGAATTATGATATTTGCAATAAGCTTGTTTCTTTAACTCATCCGCAAAAGGCAAAACATAATTGATCTTAATGCATCCGATTTTTAATAACTCATCAAAAATGCGGTCACATTTAGATACATCGAAAGTAAACTTTACTTCCTCATTCGATTTTTGTGAATCGGCTTGAGAGAAGGGCAAGTTACTTGTTTATTCTCGGTGGCCACCGAATTTCAGCGTACCAACACATCTCTACTCTCATCGTCGATGAAGAATAACCATCAAGTGTATGCACATTATCACGATGAGAGCGATAATTCTTTGTCACGAGACTCTTTAAAAGCGATTCAACCAAAACGGCCTTCTCTAGCAATTGATTACAAGTAGCAAATTGACAATATTCAAGCTTTTCTTTAATGCTAGATTGAAGTCCCAAGCAAAGCAAAAATCAATCAAGTCCCTTTAAATTTGTAAATGAAAACATCGGCTCTTAATTTCTCTAAACCTTTTGAAAAAAGTCAAGGGCGGATTCATCACGCCCTTATTTAACCAATGCAAGATGGGACAACCTAGTCTCTTGGACACCATTATAAAAATAAGCATGAAATTTTCCTTCTAATTCAGCCCAAGTACTAATGGAACAATGAGGTAAAGATGCAAACCATGAAAAAGCTGTACGGTAAAGAGATAAAGGGAAATTACGAACTTTCATGTAATCTCTAGTACTAGCGGGTTCCTAGTTGTGCAAGGTACATACTAACATGCTCCATAGTAGTTTTACCGTCATTGCCACTAAACTTTTGAAAATCGGTACCTTCCACCCCGGGGTGCTTCTAGGAAGTCGAGAGCGGAAGGATATGGCTTTTGGTATGAAGTTCTAGTGGAATTGATGCAAACTCCCAAGCTTTCTTCTAAAGATTTTGCAAAGTCTTCCCTAAACTGAGCTAGAATGCTATCAAAATTGGTACTAGGGTTTCCGTGCATTCAAACTTTGATTGAGCATGGGGTTTGGCCTTGGAGACTTCGGTGGATTTGGTAAAATATTATGGCCCCCGATGGGTTTGGCAAAGCATTATGCACCCCGAGAAGCTCTAGAGGCCTCTTGATGGGTTCTTAACTATTGATGAGCCAATCTTTGATGATTGATAGATGTACTAGCTCCACCAGGACCCAGTTCTATCGGTGGAGGCCGAAGGAGCCAATTGTGGTTGGCTAGTAGGTGGTAAAGTCTTTTGAGATTCATAAAAATTTAAAGGCATGCCAAATTCGGGTTGAGGTACGACACCCGATTGTGAATTATCGGTTGTGGTCCCTTCTAGTAACTTCAAATGAGAATCTAATGAACCCGATTAACTTTTGTAATTAAACCTTCTATAGAAACTCTACGGTCTATTAGCATTTTTGCATAATCGGCATGCGTAGGGTAGGTATCATCGAATTTAGGTAGAGGGTCTACAAGAATTACCTCCTTAGCGCGGGGGCTTCACCATAGGCGGGCTCCGTGTATTGAGTGACTCAATCATGCCTATCCTTGCGGCAACTTCGGCATGAAGGCGCTGTGGACGGCCGCCACCTTGTCCTGGAGCTTCTTCTTGAGATCTTGAGGAGCTCCTCTATGGATTCGGGGCGTCGTATGTTGCTCGTGTACTTGAGGGGACGCTTGCCTCACGTCTTCTCCGTTGGTCATGGTCTTTGGTCTCAAGATTGGGCTGAAGTTGGACGCCTTGTCTTCCCAAGCGAAGTCATCAAAAAGTATGTTGACACAAACTAGGGTTTGCACCAACACACCGGTAGGGCTTTGGGCGCCCATGAGATTGCAAACAACTTTGTAACGTCGGCAAAAGGATCACAACTTGATCACCCAAACCGATCTAGAGACCGGTAGGAGCCGATGTAGAGCTTGATCTCGGTAAAAACGGCTTTGGGCGCCCTCAGGAAGGATCCGTCGGGGGAGAACGCCGCGCAAAAGGATCTTCTAGGATCGGCAAGGCCACCTAGAGCGCCAATGAAATTCGTCGAGAACGTCGCCCGGACAGCTAGTTTATGGTTGAAAAAAGGGTAAAAGTAAGGTTTAGGGTTTGTTTTGATCGATTGGATGTAGATGGGATCAAATCGGCCATGAGCCTCTCATTATATAGAGGGGGTGGTCTTATCCCCTTAGGAACCGCGATTGGATACATTTTCAATCGTCAAACCTTTCCAAAAACCAAATAGAAACAAGATCGGTTGAACGGCCAAAAACCCGACATGCGGATGCCCGTTTGGGGAGCACGGACAGCGTCGGCGCTTGCCCGGGCGCCCGTCGAGAAGGCTGGCAACAGCGGTGCACCATCGGACTTACCGGGACATGCAGTGCGGCGTCCGGCGCGCCGGTCTGGAACCCGAACCAGTGCGCAAAATCAAGGCACCGCCCGAACGCCCATCTTTCGGACCCGGCCGGCGCGGCGCGTGAGCGGCGTGTTCCACACCAGCCGATCGGGCCGGCCGGGCGGCGGCTCTTCGCCGGATGGACCCGATCCAGTCCCAGCGTCCGTGCGCGAGCTTTCCGTCTCGCCTGACTTCTTTGCCAAATCTTTTCAATCTTTTCACCTCACGGTTGCACTCCGAACATGTCCATGCCCCTTTTGACGTCTAAGTCACCAAAAATATAATAGGACATTTTTTGGGTGTCAACAATTAGATAACTTATATTTTCCCGGTGCAATGCGGGCATGTTTTACTAGTTAATAAAAAAATAAAATAAAAATCTGATTTTAAATCCGGAGAGGGGACGGTGGGCTTAATTTCTGAGGAAGTTGGGGAACTCTTTAGCAAAGCGGCGGTGAAGGGGTATGTTTCTAATCTGGCCGTAGATCTCAAAAACCGGCGGTTTGTGAAAGGATTGGAGGGAGAGTGAAGTAATTTTGCCATATGCCGAGAACGATAACTTTCAGAACGCGAGCTGCGACCATGGCGGCGGCGAGAACACACCGGCGAAGCGGGTTAGGGCGTACAAGCCATGGTTTGAAGAATGGAAGCACGAGGTCGAAGAAGAGGGATAGGAGACCTCTCCTAGGCCTTTAGTGTGGCGGAAGACACGCGGTGGTGGCCATGGCGGTGGCGAGAAGGTCGCCGGCCCGGACGCCAATACGACCCTCGCACCACGATTCCATGGCCGGAAATGGATGAGGAGAAGGAAGAGAGGAGGCGAGATCACAAAGGGAAAAAAGTTGAGGACGGAGCGGCGCAGGGGCGCTAGCCACGCTGAACGGCGGACGGCGAGGTTCAAGCCGGCTTCGCACGGCCGTATGAGCGTCCGAACGAGAAGCAACAAAAGAAAGGTCCGGGTATTTTCTTATGGCTCGCAACGAGGCGACGAAGAAGACCACGATTGCGCGCTCGGGCGGAGCCGTGACCGCCGGTTTTGCGAGCCCCGTGGAACTCGGCGAAGGAGTTGGAACAAGGAGCGAGGGGAGCGCGACGGGTGGGGGAGACACTCCCGCGACACGCGAAGTGGGCGTGGGGCTCGGGCCCGACGAGGAAGGTTGACGACGGCGCCGACAGCGAGCCGGGGTGTCGCCAGACGGGGGAGAAGAGGCGGCAGCGGTTGCCCGATCCGAACTGGGCGGCCAAGAGAGAAAAGAGAGGAAGGCAGGGAGGAAAAGGAAGAGCTGGCTGGCGGGTGGGAAAAAAAAAACGGGCGAGCTAGGCTGCTTTCGGGCGAAGGACGAAAAGGGGTTTTTCTCCTTTTTTCTTTTTATCTTCAAGAGTTTGCAAATCATTTTCAAATCGAATTTTGAGTTCAGTTCAGATTTGGTCAAAACCACTCATCACATAAATAAGTGTGCAGCAGCATGAATGCATTAACATGTATCTATCCTTATATTTGCTTTTTAATTTCATAAAAGTTATTATTTCCCTAGGTTCAAATGCCCACAAAAATGCTTAAAAAATCATTTTAGCTATTTTGGAAAAAAATACAAATTTTCAGGGTGTTACATCCAAGCATATAGTAAGGAAAAATATATGTTTTAAATAAATTAATATGTTTTAAATACGCTTGTACATATATATTTTCTAATATGTATATATATGTGTGATTCTTAAATGTACCGTAGGTAATTGACCCGATCATTTGGTTTAAAGAGACACTTTCAAATTTCGGGGTTGACAATGTTGATGTTGAGAGCTTCAAAGTAGATAATGGATGATTCATCCAATGTCGAATTGGCTTTTCCGTTGCCGCTAGGACGCAACGTAGATGTGAGGTTGTAGAAATCTTAGAGATGGGAATGAAGGCACCCCACAAGACTAGTGCAGAAAAATATGTTGTCATGGCATGTTTAAGCACGCTTGCGATTTTTGGGTACAATCTACCTACATTATCCTCCATGATATGATACAAGCTATAATGAGGGCTTCTTTCATGATGTTTTGGGCTTTTGTGCAAGTATTGCTCGAAGCAAGTGAAATGATGGAGCAAACTCGAAGTAGATCTCATAGCTTATATCCAGATTTATTGTTATGTCCATATGCTTGGTTCTCATATCCATTTTTTTTTGTCAACACTTACAGATCGGGGACTATGACTTAACCTATGCAGGTTGCAGCTTTGAAGTCATTCTAAACCAGACAATGTATCAATTGAGTTATGATTGGAATTATGCCGCTGAAAGGCCAACACTCACTACAGAAGGATTTTAGGAAAAGCGGCTTGTGACCAAGAGGGGATCTGACCCACCCACTTCTCGACAACCGCTAATCGTCGTTAGTAGACCTTGTGCTCATACTTGTGAAGCAAGGGAGACTCCATGTAACACCCCAAATTTTTCATTTTTTGAAAATAGCTTAAAATGATTTATTTATGCATTTTGTGAGCATTGAAATATAGGAAATAATATTCTTTTATGAAATTAAAATCAACTATAAGACCTAGCAACATTTTTTTGTGTAATTATGATGGTGCATTGGAATTTATGTATTGAGTGGTTGTTTCAAATTTCAAAAGAGAATTCAAATTTATTTAAAACCTCATTTGAAATGGGTTTGAAAATATGTTTAAGAAAAAGAAAAGGAAAAGAAAGTTCTCCCTCCTCCTCCTCTCAATTTTGGCCCAGCCGGCCCTATCTTTTTTTTCTCCCGCTAGGCCCAATCCTTCCTTCTCTTCCCGGCCGGGCTGTTTCCCTCTCTCTTCACTCAGGCCAAGACGCCCCCTTGCTAGCCGTGGGCGGCCCGATGCAGGCCCTGGCCGCGTAGGCTGCTCCCGCACTCCTTCCTCCCTTCTCGGCTTAATGGCCCGGGTCCGCATGATGTCCCGGCCACCCCTTCTCCTTCCTCGTAGAGGCTTTTTACTGTGTACCATTATGATAAAAGGTCGTGACACGTGTACCACTAAAATCTTTGGCGCACCTGTATACCATCGCCCAAAGTTTACTTGTCCCCATACCATTCCGTCTATTTTGCACACTAACACCGTTAAACAGCACTGGAGAAAAGACTATCTTACCCCTCGAGGCCATAGTAGCTGATTAAAATTACCATTGTCCTCTATACCACTCCCTAGTGTTATGCTACATATGGCTGTACACTTTTCAAAAAAAGGGCAGCACGTATGCATATATGTGCACTTGTTTTGAAGACAAGAAATCGACACAATATATAATAATAATATTTAACACAATATATAACAATAATATGGTTCATAGACTAACATTTGGTCACTAGTTTGCACACAATAGTTTCAACATGTCTCTAACATTACAGCACAACATGCATAGAAGTGCTTCATCCGGACATTAAGTTCTAATGAAAATAAAATGTTGCCACGGGCACAACAAACAAAGCAGACTCATGTGCTACTCATCCAAAAGCAACCACCATACACAGGTTTAGCAAAATAGCCACAAAAGTTGTGAAGCCACAAAATCGGACACCTATCATTCCATCATCAACTTCACGCTCCCGGTATTTGGTACCGGGCTGGTTGGGCTTGTTGGTACGGGGGAGGCCTCTTAGGTGTCAACTTCTTCTTCGTCATGGAGATCTTTATCCTTGGTGAGCGTTGGGCCTCCGTTGTTGGCGTGTCCACTATTGGAGGTAATGCACGGAGGGGCACTAGTTCATTAGAACCAGCCCCGGACCTGTTACTATTAATTATCGATCATTAAAACAAGCTTCACTTCAATTGGAAAATGAGGAACTATAGAAGGTAAACATGAGATACCTATCGGATAGGGTATTTGGAGTTGTTGATGGTGTAGTGCTAGCTGATCCCTTCTTCTCCTTTTTCTTTGAAGTTGTAGAGGAAGATGCTTTGTTGTTCCTCTTCTTTTTCTCGCAGCCTTGGACACAGCTTCATTGTGTGGGAATAGCATCTCTGTTGAGGGAGTGGCCACCACTAGGCTAGTCTCGTATTGGTAATAGCTACTTTCTTTTTGCCTTTTTGTATGGGACTCCTCTGCAAAAGGCAATTGTTAGTACAAAATATAGTTTAATTAAATGATAGTTTTATTTATATACATGTATTTGAGTACCTTTCGCCACCAATGCAGCTATGCCATCCGGATTTCCATTCCTACAAGTCTTCGGTGATGCCCCAATTCTTGGCATACAACACACCTATGTCTCTTCTTGCTCCCATTTCCTCCCTCTAAAGCCCCTTTTATCCTGTTCTTCCTTCTACCACCTGTTGACTTAAGCAATGGAGGGTGCATGAAGAACCCATGTGTGGCATTGGGCCACATGGACTTGTTAGGAATACATGGGATAGAGCTTGCATAAGCTTGTTTGAATTTCTCGATAGAATAGTAGTCATCTACATGGTCTTCTAGTTTTTCTCCAGGAATTGAAGTGATGTAGGCAATAGCATGTTTGCAAGGTATTCACGACCCTTGCCAAGCTTTACATGAACATGTTGTTTTAGCTAAGTCAACAACAAACCTAAAAGAACTGCCTCCCTTAGCACAAATTTACGCAACACCTTCAAGTGAGCCTGTGATCACTTCTATGTCAAGGTTGAAACTGTCTTCTCTCAACTTCTTCACAATATGAGGTAAAATCTTGCCTTCAAAGACCCTTGCCACCCTCTTCCTATTATTCCACTTGATCAATATCTTCTGTCTAATGGTGTCCATCAAGTCATCTAGGTGCTTTCCTTTCTCAGGTTTTATCCAATTATTGAAGGACTCTGCCAAATTATTAGTGATATAGTCCACCTTTGAACTAGTGGAGAACTGGCTCCTAGTCCACTTCTTCTTGTGAGTGTCTTTGAGATATACCATAGCCTCTGGTTTCTCATTAGCCATGTCCCGATAGTGTTTATCAAACATGTATGGGCTCCATGAATATGCAGCTGCCCATAAGTGATCATCAAAAATCTTTCCACTGTACCTCTTCTTGAAATTCTGTACTAGATGATACATACACTCTCTATGTTCACTTCCAGAAAAAACTGCACTCACTCCATGCATCACAGCCTGTCCACAATCTGTATGGAAAGTAAGCCCATCTGGGGTGCCTATTGCTTCCTTCAACCTCTCCATGAACCACTCCCAATTCTCATTAGTCTCAGAATCAATGACACCAACTGCAACTGGGAACATCCAGTTGTGCCCATCTACTGCACATGCTATGCACAACTGGCCCCTAAACCTACCTGTCAAAAATGTACTGTCTACTGCAAGATATGGTCTGCATCCTCTAAGAAAGCCATCAACACAAGCCTTCAATGCAAAAAACAACCTTCTGAACCTTATCTTGTCGTTGATTTTGTGGTGATCAATGACAAAAAAGGTACCAGGACTGCTTTCCTCCAACTGAGCTTTAAGTCTAAATAGGTTGTTGAAGCTTTTGCCCCAAGGCCCATACAACTTATCCATGGCAAGATTTTTACCTTTGTACACTCTCCTGTAGGGCACGGTGATCCCAAATTCAGCCTTTAATTTTTTTTGCAATTCTTTGGCGCCCAAAGTCCCATCTTCCTTCAACCAATCAATCACGTGATGGCACACCCAAAATTGTGTAACTCCTACATAAATTCCAAACCTCCTAGCACTCTGACAATTATGGGGAGATGGATTCTTCTTCACCTAAAAAAAGAAACAATCCATACAATTATTAGTACAATAAAAAGATACATTTGATAAAACATGAATGCACATTTGGTAAAACATAATACCTGTACAGTTGCTCCACCCTTGCTTGTTGATGCATGAATTCTCCTTTGGCATCCCAATTCTTCCTTGAAACTTCTGATTGCACCCTTACCCTGGATGTATCACTATGGTCAATGATATAATGTCTCTCACCTCTGACAGCATGAGTAGCTAAAGCCACCCTAAAAGCATTAATGTCTGAATATTTAGTGCCTACATCCATAGGAGGGTTTCTCTTGTCATAATCATCCTCAGGCAATTTTTCAGGTTCTTTATCTTTGACCATATCATCTACATCCTCTATTTCAGTAGTCTTTATCATCATCGGACTCCTCCTCATCATCATCGATTAATGCGATTCGAGGAGGCCTCGGGGCTAGCGAGGGTTGCCTTGGCTTATGAGGATTGGAAGGTTTGGGATAATCGGGACCAAGGTCCGGATACAATCCTTCATCATCTACGCCGACATGCTCATAGGATGGATTTGGGTTATCAAGCGGTTCTCGTTCGGGCACTCTCTGATTCACTCACGGTTGTTTTTGCTTGGTCCGGCTATGTTAGGATCGGGTGTCTTTGGGATTTGAATAGAGTGCATTGCCACCAATCTCCCAATCGGGAAGGTGAGGCTCATTTGGTTGGGCTACAATACACAAATGACAAGTAGCGACACTTGGAAGCATTGTTTTTTGGCGAACATGTCAACCAAATCTTGGTCGATTGCAAACTTGAACATGTACTTTCTTGTCCAAGCAGAAATAAAACATTCGAGCAACATCACCATACGCAAGAGGACACTTGTCCACAGCGGACTCAAACAAATCTTTGAAATTTTGTCGGTCGGCATCCACAGCCATGTCCAAGGAGTACCACGGACCCGCAGCGCGTGGGAGCAATAATCCGAATTTCTAGTTTGAAGCTACGCCGTCGTCCATCCTAAATGAATTGAACTAAATCTAGCAAAATGTAAAGATAAACTATCTATCAAATGAGGTACGTAAAAAGTTAGGTTTAGGGATTTGGGAGAAAGCTAACGAAAATGCAAGGAAAATCGAGGGGATCGAGTTCTCACTAGTAGGGTTTGGAGCAAAGCGGCAATAGGGGGAGGAAAATGGCAGCGGAACTAGCCTCCTGGCGACCGCTTCGGGGCGGGCCGATCTCATGGCCGCCACCCGAGGGGGCAGCGGTTTCGGGGAGTTGTTGGCGGCGCGGCGGGGGCTGGGGCGGGCGGCGCGAGAGACAGGCGCCGCGGCGCCCTCTTGCGGCTAGGCTGGGGCGGCGTCGCTCCTCTTCTTCGCGAGGATCGGGGCGTGGGGCGGGCGCTTCGCCCTTCGCCGGTCGCGACTCGCGAGCGTTGGGGACAGACTTCGCGACTCCTCGGTCCGGGACCGGGACGGCGCAAAGTGTTTTTTTTTTTTTTTACCTAAAGGGTAGGATGGACACTTCTAATGTTAGGTCCCACATGTCGGGTCATGGAAAGCGTTAGAAATCAAACGGAACACTGAGCAGTGGTGCGGGGACAAGTAAACTTTGGGCGATGGTATACGAGTGCGCCCAAAAGATTTTAGTGGTACCGCAGGTCGGAGCTTTTATCATAATGGTACCGCGAGGTAAAAGCCTCTTCCTCGTCTGACCGCAAGATGCGCGCGGCATTCATCGCTGTTCTCGGTAGAATGCCCGATTGATGGAGCGTTTCAAGTCCTTCAAGCCGGCCTTGATGCTCGAAGTGGCAATGCTCGCGTCCCCTCCGCCCGCCCTCGGTCCGCCCTATAAATCTCTACCCCGAGCTCCCCTTTTTCCTCTTTCTTGTTGCATTGCCGCTCGAGCTCACCACCCCGCCACCGTAATTCGATTGGCTTGGAGCCTAATCGGTGCCGCAAATCGATCCCCGAGTTTAGCGGCGCCTTGACGCGTTCGTAGGTGCCTTTTCCCCTTCGATTTCGGCCCTATTTCATCTCGATGTGAGCTCACCGACGGCAACTTCCTTTTGATCCCGCCGCTCGTCGTCCGACATCGCCCGTGCCTTCGGTTCCTCGTTGTCATCTTCTTTGACTTCGCGGTATACCCCTATGCATCCCCGTCCTTTTCTATTTCGAATTTTGGCTTGAAATCACCCGAATGGTGAGTGAGTTCGGCGCTTACCTTCCATGGCGCCCGGCATGTCCCCGACCTCGTTTAGTTTCCCATCGAGTTTAGCGGGGCCGCTGCCGCTCGCCGGTTCCGCGAGTTTTCGCTCGGGGTGCACGGAATCGCGGTATCGCATGCGCCGCCAAGCTTCGGCGCCCGGCGATGGAAACCACCGTCGCGGGATTCTTGTTCCAGCCGGTGCTCTCTCTCATTTTCTTTGTTTTAATCCGAACCGCTCCTCACCGATCCAACGGCTTTGTTCGTGGATACCCCTTCGGTCGACCATCGCCTTGTTCTATTTGGCCGGTCTTCGGTTTCTTCGTGAGAGAAAAATCTTTATTTGGCCGGGGCCGGCTGGTTTGTTGTGAGAGAAAAAACACCGTTGGTCGGTGGTGGCTGAACCCAAAGAACGCATTTTGCTAAAGAGACCCTTGGTTCTTTAGTAATTCTTGCCGAAGTCCCCGGCTGTTGCAAAATCATGAATTTGTTTTATTGCAAATAGAAAATTAGTTCTGTTTATTTACAAAAGTGCCCCACGACCTTGTTTCACTCATAAAATCTCCGTTTTAAACCCGATTCAAACCGTTCAAGTTGCGTCAGGTTCGTAATAAAGTTTTCTACATATTTATAACATTTTTTAATCATGTTTTCCACTAATAAAATTTATGTCTTGATTTAATCTTTTAAATTGCTAAAGAAAACTTGTAAAATTCATATCTTTCATGTTTTAGCTCAATTTCGGTGATCTTCGCGTCGTGTGATCGTAGTGCGTAGATTTGTTTTGTAAACCTTTTATCTTGTTTTCCTACTATTGGTGTAATGTTCTAATATAGTTCTATTGTTTTGCCGTGTATGATTTCTCGGATGCTTGTGTGGTGCTTTGTGGCGATGTCGGTCCGGTGAGCTTTGTGTTGGTGTTACGCAAGAAGTTATCGATCAAGTAGGCGGTGGCGGTTCATGGAAGATCAGGAATTCTTTGAAGATCGGGATCCTCGAAGTTCTTAAAAGGTTTATCTTCAAGAAGAAGGATCCGAGTTTAAGGCAAGTATAGCATGGGATCTTCCTTGTTGTCCTATTCATTGTTAATCATTTAATCATATGCATGTGTCTAATTTGATAACCCTAAGGACATCCTAGCCAATTGTTAACCTGTACCTTGTTACCTATGGGAATGTTTGCATATGGGTAGTATTTTGCTAGTGCTCAACTTAAACAAACATGATCTAATAATGACTAATGATATAAACAATGAATTATGCGAGATGATGTTTACCAACCTGGACTATAGAGCGAGAGTTCATGCTTTTTCATGATGCTCTTGGCTCTCCATAAGGACTTATCTGTTGGCAAAAGTTGGGACTTATATTACATTTGTGAGGGGTTACATGGCTCGACTTGAGTCATTCAAAGGACCTTGTCTAACGGGTTATTGGTTACCAAAAGGCGTTAGGGTAAAGCGGTTTGTGGATCCCCGTAGCCATGGGGTGGCCACCTATAGTGGACCTGTGGGGGTTGTATCACCGGAACTACCGCATTTGTGGATCCTGGACGGGTTGTGTCACGCGGATTCGACGGAAGAAACCTAGCGGCTACTAACTTAGACAAACCGTTGAAAGGCTTTATATGGTTCTCGATGTTTTAGGCCTTGCTAACCCATGCATTTGAGAATCATGACTCACGGTGAAAGTGTACACCTCTGCGAGTGAGTTTGATCAAACCGATATATCACCCGTGCTCACGGTCCGCGGCGCCCGGAAAAACCGATTTGGAATAGTGGTTCACTAGATGATGTTGACACATGGATTTAAGATGGTGATGGATATGGTCACGGAAGATGATGGCGATGATGATGAACTGTGATGAGAACGTTACATTAATAATGATAATGTGGGTTAAACGGGGTTTATGCACAACTATATGCTTAATTAATGCTAAAATTTGACTTATTAAAAATGCCGATCGCTTGATTAAGCGGTGTCTATCCTTTTGAGCCTCATAACCCCATGTTATATTTTTGAGTACGACATGTGCTCACCCTTGCTATTTCCCACTCAAACCGGGATGATTGCTAGATTGCTAGAGTTTTTGAAGGAGTGGGGCTTGTGATCAACCCGGTCGGTTTGTCCCCGTGGAGTGGAGGCTTCATCCCGGGATCGGAGTGTCTTCCCTCTCGTTTTGTTTTCTAAGGTTATCTTTCTATACTAAGTTCATTATATATTAAACATTATGTTTTGATATTTCCTTTAATTGTGACTATATGTGAGATTTGACTTTACGGGCTCACATATGATGTGCATCTGGTTTTGTCCTTAAAACTGGGTATTACGATCCACTACTTAATGCATTGCTCTCGTCAATGATATTTTATTATACTACATCGGTGACCTACACACGCCGAGTTTCGAGTATGACGTAGTCAAACTTGGTGATCTCTACTTATGTTTGCGTGAACTTTGGTGTGTACTTGAACATCTAGCTTCTATTGACTAGGTGTAAATTATTATGGTTTGTATTAACTTGATGAATGAGAATGATCTCATTTTAATATATAAGCCCTTGATAATTAGTTTCATTCTTATTTTTGAAACATATGTATAGTAGCATATAATACGTATATGAAAACTATTTGAAATGAAAAAGAATTGGATGGAAAAGAAACCATAAAAGAAAAGAAAACAAAAAAAGAACAAGAATCTTTAGTTCGGTTGGTGTTACCAACCGGGTCTAAAATTGCCCGCCGGGCCTGGCCTGGAGGCCCCTTTAGTCCCGCAGCAACTAGGACTAAAGATCCCCGTGCCTGACCCAGGACTAAAGGGCGGGCCTTTAGTCCCAGATACGCAGTTCCGGTTGGAAAACCAGTTCTGCACTAGTGTTATATGATTATTTAACCTTAGGATTTATCAATCAACAAGAGTTTACCAACCAGCTATCTTGTTCTAATTTACAGACGTACCAGTATTTACTGACAAACATACTTAAAAATAGGTACAGAGGTACGAGCTTACCAATCTGATAGGAGACGACATGTTCTCTTGATAGCTTACGTGGATCTGGTTGGACTCCACATCATTGGGTGGGTTGCATAACCCATGCAAAGGGCTAGTTAAAATGCTTTTTGTAGTGGTGTATCTTGGCCACGTCAAGGCGCATCTCTGATGGGCACACATCACAAAACAGGTCCTGATGAAATGCATCTTCAATGAGAGACCATTGTCACAGATAGGGCTCCATCGGAAGCGTCTGTAGCCCCAAACCTCATATTTTACTCATATCCGATTAGGACCACCTCATGTCAGTTCAGCAGATACCTCTCTCCCTCTCTCCTCTCTCCACAGATCTCATAAGATACAACAGTTACAAGCACTTCCACCTCCTTTGCTCGATGCCGCCAGACCGCTACCACTACTACACAAATGATTTTCGGGGGACGCTTTCAATTTTTTTTTAGACACCGTTTGCATAAGAAACCGTCCCTATAAATGTCTAGCTGGCCTGAGCTTCGAACCGCCCATAAAGTCGATTTCCAGGGACGGTTGACTTAATAAAACTGGCCCTAAAACTCTACCTAGAAATTGAGTTGACTAAGTCAACTGCCCCGAGAAATCGACAATTAGAGATGTTTGACTAAGTAAACTATCCCTAAAAATAATTACCGACCAAATAAATTAAATATAAACTTTATATCAAAATTATAGAGTTCAATGAGATCTAAAACTTTATAGTGAATGACTTTTTTTTTTGTGATTGTTTAGAGTGCGAGGTAAGAGGCCACGGGCTCAATTCCTCGTGGAAGCATATGTGTCATATATTTTGTCAAAAAAAATGTGAGACTTGAGACGCGTTATCGTGTGGCCACGTCTTTGAAAATTGATATTTCAAGGCGGCTGATTGACTCTCTAAATTGATTTTTAGGGCAGTTGTAAAACGGTCCCTGAGAATGCTTCATTTGTGCGATCGGTGGTGCAGTAAAGGTTCCAAAAAAAAAACCCTAAAAATTGATTTTGACCACGTCTAAAAATTATTTGTGTTCAGTCTCAGTCTCACGGGAGCCCTTATCCGGTGGTTGCATTTCCTCCATACTAGCCATTGCAACATGGGCCCAATCCACTATAGCATTGTCCAGCCAATACCTTGGTGTGCTCATTTTCTCTGGATCATCTGGTGCTCACACTATTTTTGCCACTTGTCTTCTGGCCGTTAAGAATATTGTGCAGTACACCCCGCTTTTGTCCGATGCCTTTGACCGATCATCCGGTGCATACAATAATGTTTCTCTGACCACTCCAACGCTCGAACCCAACCTATCACTGGATCACCTGGTGTTTGTCTTTTTTCTACCATTCATCAACTATTGACCTATTGTAATTTGTACATAAGTACTATCGCATACTCCGGTCCCTCAATTTCCTTCACCATCAGAATACCGGTGTTTTTTTTCCTCTGCGTTTTTACTACCATGTCCAATACTCCAGTGCATTCAGCCTTCTACTGGCGGATCATTTGGTCAGACCATTTTTTCTCTATGCGTTTACTGTTTTTGTTTCTTCTTCAAGCCAATCTTCATTGCTACTTTATATCTTGCATCCTTATATGACCTATAATCTCTGTAATTCATTTTCTTAACAAACTTGTTATTCCAAATGTTTATATTGCTATTCAATCACCAGATCACAAAGACATGGCTTTGGAGCCATGTTTGCTACAGCCATCTGAGCCAGGTTTGCTACAACCATGTGCACCGGGTGAAAAGGGGACTTCTTTTCCTTCAACACCCCATCATAGTCTTTAGGGTTAGCCAATACCCCCATATTTTAGAAGTGCTTTTGAGTATTAAAATCTTCATATTTCCTCCTCCCATAACAAGTAATACTATATTACCTTTGCTAGTATTAGTGTTTTAAAAGTTCAGTTACGTGCACTTCAGAACGTCAACTGTTTTGGACCCATGATATTATTACAAGTTGATTGTTCCAGTTTTCAGGACCGGAAACTTTCTTTTCTTTTTATTTTTGCACATATGTGGAAATTTCACGTTTCAACGCGTGGCATGTTGTTAATTATTGATTTTGTACATTCGAATCTAATGAGATCTGTCGACAATCCTGCACGCTAATTAATTAATTTATCCGACAACTAAAGCAATGAGCACTGGGCAGCACCTCCAGGATGACTCACGCTGAAAAAAAGTACCAGTGCCAAATGATATGTAAAGCCGGCCGGGTCAGTGTCATCGTTTAACGTTACTTCTCTCAACAAGCTTGTTTGTAGTCACTGTCCCGGATATGATGTTTCTCCAGAAAATAAGTACATGTGCCGCTGGCCCACAAAGTGGAAAAAAGGCTACTTTACCACGCCGGGATGATATCCTTCTATACGAAATTAAAAATGGTAATATAATGTGCTACATTGACAAGCTCCCCAAAGTCAATTACACAATGCAGCTACGAAATCAAATCCACTTGTTTTTCGAATACGCAAAAAGGTTTCGCATCTTTTTATATTAAGGCGAGAAAAAGTGGAGGTTATAACAACGCGTCATGAATGGCGCACTAGGGAATAGAGTTATACAATCAGTTCTGTCCTCCCTAGCGAGAAGGAGATCAAACGCTATTACTGTAAGCTATACTACCTAGCCGTCACCGTCAATCAAACGCCAGCGGCTTCTTGGCGGCGCCTCGACCGCCTCGGCCCCCTTTCCTAGCGAATCCGGGAAGAGCTCTCGCAGCGCCTCTTTATGTGAGGGGTTGGGGTCCTGCGTGGAAGATGCTTTCGTAGGCCTCCTTTGCTGCCGTGGAGGGCTCCGTCCATCCATCGATGAACCCCATCCGCTACATCACCAACATCTCCCCCATAGAAACCGACACGCAAGAGCGGCGTTCCTCTTGCTGTGGTATGGCACGTTGGCTGCGGTGGCGTCACCTCCACCGGGCCGGGCAAACAACGGCGACGGCACCTTATGTAGAAACTTACCGGGCGAACCGCATCGCCCCTCTCGCCTTAGGAGTCGGTACGACCATAGAGGCGGCTGCATCCACGCCGGTAGGGGTGGATTCAGCGTCGCCTCGGCATCCACGGGGCGCTAGGGCTCACCTCCCGAGGCGGCGGCGTACATGGGTCCCCTCGCATCGTGGCGCAGCGATTGCAACCGAGGAGTCGTCGAACTACCGCTTTGGCATGACCGACCGCCCCGGCCGGTAGCCCGGCGAGGCGGGGGGAAGGTGGTGTCTGAGATCGAGCCATCGACGGGGCGGTGCACGCATGCGACCAATCGTCAACCACCCGTGCGGTCTCCTCCTCCGCGAGCAACCGTAGAGACCGCGGGCGACCGGGTTGTTGTGACGGCCGCAGTCCGCAGCAACATGGATCGTCCCGCAAAGTCACGCATCATTTGCGACATCCATACGCCAGAGCCGACACAGTTGACGACCGGCCCGAGACATCACGGCCGTCCGCACGCCCGTGCCTAGCCCGGGCGTCGGCATCGGCGTTGCCAGGCGGCCCTCGGCGGCGCTTTTGGCTCTTCCATCGCCTCCGGGCGGCATCGGGCGTCGGCGTCGTTGTTGCCGTCCTTCCTTGTCGGCGCCAGCGGGCGCCCGGCATGGCTGGCCGGCCGGCCGCACCTCTTGCGTCGAGCTTTGCGGAAGTGACGACCGAAGTCTCGCCGGCGAACTGAGGCGAAACCTGGCGGCGGCGCTGCGGTCGGCCGTCGCACCCATAGTGACGTCTGCCGCCAGTTGAAACCGACGCGCACCAACGCCGTCGCCGAGGCTTGCCGGCGCCCATCGTAGCACCCCTCGCGGCCCCGGTGAAGCCGTCGGGAGGCTAGCGGGGAGCGGCATCGGCCCGAGGTTGCCGTGGTGGGTTAGCCCTCTTCGCGAGGACCTAAGCGGCAGCCCCGGGCATCTTGCGGTCCTTATCAAGGTGGTGGAGGAGGCGGCCGGCGCGGACAATGCCATGGCAGCGGCGGGGCGCTGCGCGGTGTGAGTAGAGTTGGGCAATTGAAGCACTTGTCATGAAGTTCTGCGGGGATCTTTCCGAGGAAGAATTTCTTTGGTTTGGCGAGGCCCAACCGGACCATCATGGGGCGTGTCTCTGGCGAGGAAAGAATGTCATGCCAACCATCGGCGTTGGGGCGTGACACTCTCCCGCGGCGACCAAGGCACTGCCCGAGGCAGGGACACGATCGTCCCACCCGGTCGACTAGAAATGCTCACCGGCTAGGGGCGTGGCCGGCCGCTCGACCTCCGTCCCTTGCGAGGTTCACACCGCCTAGCACCCCAGCTCCGCTACGACCGGAGCCTGTTTGGACACCTGCTAGTGGCTGCACCCAAAGCGCAGAGGTAGGCCTCGTTGGGCAATGGGCGACATCTAGGGGTAGGATGAGGGTGGCTCATCGTTGGATGCGTCGGCGTCGTCATCGCCCACCGCGCCGGTGCTTGGGCGCCCGCTGGCGGTATGAAGGGAGCCATGTTCGGAGAAAGGGAGGCGTGGGGCCATCGGTGATGGTGCCCGACGCCAACAACCGGCCGCGCCGTGGGGGCAACAACCGCGTCCTCGTCCTCACCCTTCGGCGTCCTCGGCGATGACCGGTGACTCGTCCTCCGTGGACTAGTGGCATGGCGGGGGCCACGGCAGCGGCATCGGCGTCGGCGATGCCACGGAGGCTACATCGCCCGAGGCCACCCATGTCTCGTCCATGTCCCTTTGAGGGCAGCGGCATATTATTAGCATTTCTAAGCGCAAAAAAAGAGTCCGCAAAAGCGCATCGAGGCGTCGTTGTAGCTTTCACCGGAAGTGTTCGGGGTATCGTATTTCCACGAGGGAACGATTAAATGTCTCTTAGCTAGTTCACCTAGGATAACAAAAAGAGAGAAGGTAATAGTAGCAAGGTCTTCTAAGGATAGAGTTCCTAGATAAGATAGCTCTATCACTACCTACTTGCCGGGCCTTAGGATAACCTGATACGCCAAGTGTTGCAAGCCTATAGCTCTACGCCGCACACTAGCGTGGGGATCACAAGGGATGGACAGTTTTGTCACCACACACCGCCTACCACCTCGGTCCGTACGAGTTCGAGGCAAATGAAGGTAGCCTCTTGCATAGACACCACGTCTACGCTATGACTACTACTCTAGCATTGATCGGGGTGGGGGTGACCATTTGTGCGAGGCCCTCTACGAGCATCCGCCACAAGGGCCGGCGATGAACCCGCAAGTAAATAGCAACAAGACTAGCTTGAAGTAAGAACTTATAACCAAAGAACACAAACCTTAGTACTCCAAGTAGTACTAGACCATTTGAGGTACAAGTGAGAGGGAGCCGACATCCCTGGCACTCCTTCCGCTAAGTGTACACGAGGCCTTTGGGAACACTAGTGGAGGTAGCCGACAACTCCGGTACTTCTCCATCTCTCTCTCTTCCTCACTCACTCCTTACACTAGAGAGCTAGAATATGAAAGTGGAGCTCTCCTCTCTATTTGCTACATGGTGCTTCTTGTGTGTGTGAAGTGGAATGGAATGAATTGAAGTGAAGTGTCAAAAAATGGGAGATGATCTTTGGAGAGGAGAGTTGCTCCTTCTTTTATGGCGTGGGAGAGGTCGGTTTTGGCGCCATATTTAGGTTGCCCCGCATGCAACCGCCCTAGGCCCATCGCGAGATACCGCCCGGAGAAGTTTGGGGCGCGAACCGCCTTGCCTCGGGTCGGCGGGACCGGGGTCCGGAGGCTGGCTTGGGCTCCGTTCGTGGCCCACTTTTCTCTGTCGGTTCATTTGTTGGGCTTGGTGTGATTCCGAGAGGGAACGACCGCAGTTCATCACGGAGTTCGGGCTTCTCACCTACTTGCTTTGTTTGCGCCTTACGGAAAGTGTATTTTGGTTATTTTCGGGTTTGTCCACGCAAAACATGTAATATAGCAAAACTTGTGGAAATGTTAGTCCATAAGCCCTATGCTCTGATTTCATAATCATTTTTATCTTATTTCATAAAGATGTTGGTGGTATAAATGCGTGTTAAGGACCGCCAACAACTCCCCACACTTAGTCCTTTGCTCGTCCTCGAGTAAAGTGCGAGGACTAAGCGGGTTTACCTCCATTGATTTTGAGGACTGCATACGAGGTTATTCCAAGCTTCACACTGTACTGTGAACTTCCAAGTGTCTACTAGAATATCATTGAGTAATTGAAAAATGGAGCAGCTTGGATTCAAATCTTCTCACCCGACTCAAACTTAGATACTTGGGTTTTTAGAGAATTTGAAAATAAAAAGATAGCATATGTTCCTTGAATGCTACTCTCAAGTCGCTCAATTATTTGTATGTGGTTCCTCACCAAGGCTTTGCATTATGCCTTTATTTTGATCATCCTACTACTAAAGGCTTTATCACGGAGCTTTGGGTAGGAATGATCATGAATGAGGCACGATTACTTTACATATGTTGTTGGATCAAAAAGCTGGACCACATGGAGATGCAAGGCATACACTTTGATCGAGATGTGCAAGTGTATGGGAAAGTTGCTTAAGCATTTTTTTTTGTACTCCTTGTATCATGACTATTTTTTTTTTTGATAAATGCCTCTTGGAAAGTATGGGCTACTTATTTTTCTTTCTCTCTTTTTTTTTGACCAGGGTACTATTGCTCCGTTGTTTTATTGATTGGACACATGCCCAATATTATTTTTTTTTTTCTCATGCCCCTTGGCATGTATTTTCTTTCTTTTAGCATAGCCCATATTTTTTCTTCCTAGCATATAAAACTTTAAACAGGGGAGATATCATGATAGTTGCATGGAGTAAATTTTTGGTGGACAAAAAGGGTGCATATTTCGCACAACTCTCGGTGTAAGAGTTGGCATTTTATTTGTGGGTGTGCGTGTATCTCGATCATGGGTGCATGACAAGGATCTCAACAAAAGGTCACAGAGTTTGATAAAAACTCAACACAAAGCAAGAAGGCATATGTAGATGGTTCATATATTTTTGTTGTGGCCTTGGTAGGTATTTCGAGCAATTCAAGGAACATGCTATTTGAATTTATAATTTTGTAAAAAGAAAAATCCAAGTTCTTTGCAAGAGTAAGCAAGAATCATGTCATCCTACTATATCTCATTCGCCGAGTTACTTAGATAAACTAGGTTCCCTAATTCATAGTGTTCACAAGTTTGCAGGAATGTTGGCAAGGAAGAAAAAGTATGCAAACTTATAATCATAGGAAGACATGTTAATGGAGTGTCAAAAGTCTTGACTTTTTAATTCATTCAATTTTAAACTTCAAAACTTTTAGATATGTGAGGGTAAAGTTGCACAAACCACCCTTGAAGATGAAGGAGACATGTTAAATCTCAATTGGTTTGACCAAACCAAAGGTTAAGCCATTCCAATATAAAGCTTTTTGTCTTGTCCATACGTATGGTGGGTCACTTTCGATGTTGTGCAACGTGTTGGGAGGTCTCGAATGTTTGTTCGTTATTTTTGAGAGATCTCCCCCCACACTGGTTCTTGTTCTGTCTTTATTAAAAAAAGAAAACAAACATGGAAAGCAAACAAAGGCTCTACTGATTGGAACATTAGGGAGCCAAATTATTATTATTTTTATTATTATCTAAAAAAATTATATGTTTTTATTTGATTTGTTTTACTTGTTCACTCAACTTTTAATTTTTAAAGCATAACTCCAACAATGTTATGATAAAAAGACAATGTAAACATGGCCTTGAGTTGTCTCCAACATAAATTACTTCAGTTTTAATGACAATAATACTCCAAAGTTCATTAACCACAATTAAACACCATGTCTAAGTTTGATTAAAGATGGTCGTTTTAACCTAAGCACCATGCTTAATTAAAAAAGACCTTTGGATGTACCTATATAGAATACACCCAAACTAGAGAGTATATGACATAAACAAGGAAAGCAAGATAATTCTCATAGAGACAAATATGAGTAAAGGCGTTGGTGAACATTTTATTTACCTTTGCATACACAGGTGTTCTTACCGTAGCATAGCGGATGGAAGCCTTGAGCTTGCTACAACGGTGACTTGATTGCATGGATCCAACTCGGGCAAACCACAAGGTTTAGGTCATACACACAACTAGTGCATATGGACCTCGAGCCTTAGTGGTAGCAAAGGTGTAAAACGAGGGAGGCTCTCTTTTTTTTTTTTTTATATATCTCAAATATATATACTTTTTTCTTTTCTTTTCTTTTTTTCCTTTTTTTTTAGCAAGGTAGAACTAACATCTTTTTTTTTTTCTTTTACAATGATGGTCTTGGTGTGTATGGAACCTATCCTCCCCCCACACTTGGACTTTTGTGTAAAAAGTCAAGTGTGTGATGTTGGGGTTTCCTTTTATGAGTGTGTTCCATCACCAACGATCATCAAGGATTTTGATTGATGCAGCTCTCATGCTCCATAGCATCATATGTACCCTTGTTCTTCTCAATCTCCACCGAAATGGTTAGCGACCAAGAATACCCGAAGGCGCATACTCACTTGAAAGCATGTTCTTGCTTTTATTGATAATAAAGACCTTTTTAATGATAATCTGGGGTATCTCCGGCGGTGCTTACTTTATGGTCATAAGCTTGACCGCCAAAGCTAGGACAAAGATTATAGCCGGAAAATTTGTGATTGGCTTCGATGGTGATGGCTATAAGAGCTCGCCCTATGGAGGAAAAAGGTTTAATTTGGATTTTCAAAGGTTTAAAGAAAAAGAGTAAGATATATTTTTTTTCTTTTTAGCACAAGGATACACGGGTGGACTAGGTTCGAAACAATTCGACAACCGTTCCCCGACAACGGTGCCATAAAGCTTGTTGGCGTTTCTAAACGCAAACGAGAAAGAGTCCGCAAGTGCACGAAAATGCCGTTGTAGCTTTCACCGGAAGTATTTGGTATCGTATTTCCACAGGGGAGCAGGTTGTGTAAATGTCTCTTAGTTAGTTCACCTAGGATAACAAAAGAGAAGGTAAGAGTAGCAAGGTCTTACAGCGGATAGAGTTCCCAAATAAGATAGCTCTGTCACCACCTACTTACTTTGGGCACCGGATAACCCCTGGTGCCCAAGCGTTCTTAGGCCTATAGCTCTCGCCGAACACCGATGTGTGGGGATTACAAGGGGACGGACAGGGCTGTCACCACCTACCGCCTACCACCTCGGTCCGTGCGAGTTCGAGGCAAACGAAGGTAGCCCCTAGCATAGACACCACGTCTATGCTATGACTACTACTCTAGCGTTGATCAGGGTGACGCGCTGTACGAGGCCCTCTACCGGAGCATCCGCCACAAGGACGAACGACAAACCCGCAAGTAAATAGTAACAAGACTCGCTTGAAGTAAGAACTTATAACCAAAGAAGAACCACGAACCTTAGTACTCCAAGTAGTACTAGACCCGCTGAGGTACAAGTGAGAGGGAGCCGACATCCCTGGCACTTCTTCTGCTAAGTGTACACGAGGCCTTCGGGAAAACTAGTGGAGGTAGCCGACAACTCCGGTACTTCTCCATCTCTCTCTTCCTCACTCACTCCTTACACTAGAGAGCTAGAATATGAAAGTGGAGCTCTCCTCTCTATTTGCTACATGGTGCTTCTTGTGTGTGTGAAGTGAAATGGAATGAATTGAATTGAAGTGAAGTGAAGTGAAGTGTCAAAAAATGGGAGATGATCTTTGGAGAGGGAGTTGCTCCTTCTTTTATAGTGTGGGAGAGGGTCGTTTTTGGCGCCATATTTAGTTTGCCCCGCATGCAACCGCCCCTAGGCCTACGCGAGATACCGCCGGAGAAGTTTGGGCGCGGAACCGCCTTGCCTCGGGTTTTTTGGACCTGGGTCCGGCGAGCCGGCTTTGGCTGTTGGCGGCCCACTTTCTCTGTTGGTTCGTTTGTTGGGCTTGGACCGTGGTTCCAGGGGGCGTCCCAATTCATCGGAGTTCGGGCTTCTCACCGCTTGCTTTGTTTGCGCCTTACGGAAAGCGTATTTTGGTCATTTTCAGGTTTGTCCCTACAAAACATGTAAAATAGAAAAACTTGTGGAAATGTTAGTCCATAAGCCCTATGCTCTGTTTCATAATCATTTTTATCTTATTTCACAAAGATGTTGGTGGTATAAATGCATGTTAAGGACCACCAACACGTATCGAGCCTGACCCCGGGGCCGCTCGCTCGACTCCGCCTAGTGCCACGGCATTCGTCCCCACAGCTAGGCTGCGGAGGCCATGGCGGGTTTCGGCGATGTCAGGGATGGTCGGGAGCTGGTGGAGGAAGCCACGCCGGTAGCATCCTGTCCCATCGGCCGGGTGTCGGAGGAGGTGCTCAACGGCGGAGGCACCGGCCATGGCGCCCAACCAAAGCCGTCCAACGCAGGTGGTAGTAGGGAGGAGCCAGATCTGGTCCCCATACCTAGGGTCGGGCTGGCCGTGGCGGACTTCGGCGGCGTCTGGAGTGGAGCGGCGCTGGCGGAGGATGCCGGCTCCAACTGTGGTGGAGCACTGCGGGAGCTTAGGATCGATGACCCGGCACCATGCCGTGCTCTGGATGACCTGCCGCCACCAGGAGCCGACTACAGCGGCCCTGCCCACGCTTCGGCAGGTGGCTATGCCATGCCCACTAGCTGAGGAAGGAAGGAGAGCGGTGGAGTAGGGACGCGAAGTCCGGTGCCGTCGCGCGCGTCGCCGACATGGCCGCCGCCCGTGCACAGAAGCTCGACACCCGGCCGGCCGTGGCCCAGCCGATGGAGAGGCCCATGGGCTAGAGGTGGGGAACAGGAGGGGATGGGGCGGGGAGAGGGAAGGGGGAAGGGGAGGGGCCACCGTCGTCGCCGCCGCCGTGGTAGGCACCAGGCGGTGAAACCCTAACCGGTCTCCGCGAGCCATCTCATGGCTAAACAACTTTGGCCTCCAAATCCAAATCCACTTGTCTAACTAGGGCACGTACCTATTAAACAATTAGGTAATTTCAGATTAAAATCAGAATATAAATCATGACAATCTCACAAACTAGTATAACCATAGCTTGTATACAAGTATGAATTAATAACATGAGTAAAAGATCTAGTGTAAGCATTGCTCGTACACGGACATCAGATTAAGCAAGCATAAACTTAAATAGTCGCGGTAAGCATAGCTCATACACTAGTCTTTAGATTAAACAGCATAAATTGAGACATTGGATCACGGGGTGTATACCTTTCGATTGCGGATGAATACGGTGTTGCTAGTGATGGAGATGGCAACGGGTGGTGGTGGTGCGAAGTCGTCGATGAGCAAAGTGGAGGAAGAGCTTGGAGTAGCTAACACAACGAATATGCCAGGATGTAGCACCGCCCGACTTTGCAGAAGAAGACCCGTTGTGGAAGTCGGGGGAGTCGCACGATGAGTGCTTCCTAGAAACCTTATTCGTCCTTTTCGGTGAAGGATCACAAGGGCGAAAGTTCGAGGAGACTCTCCCAATCTCCGTTGCATGCGAGCGATCGAGATGGAGAAACTACGGTGGTAGCATAACAAATGGCGAGAAGAGGAAAAAAACCCTAGATCGATTGGATGCATTTTGGCATGGTGATAGGCAACTTATATAGTCATGTTCAAGCTGATCTTGTGTCGCGATCACAATCTAAACCCGTTAGGACTCTACAACTTAGCGGCCAGGAAACCAAATCTAAAAACTGCAAAAAGAGGCCGCGCCCCCGCAAGGCGAGGAGCCAGATTTCGGCAGACCATTCACGTAGGTGCGCCCCGCCTGGCCCGGCAAGGAGAGCGAGCGCACGCGTGGGGTCTTCCTTTCTCCTCCTCACACTAGACTTGAGGAAGTGGAGAGGACTTCCATATTTAAGCATGGCTACCTCCACTTCCCCAAGCAAGGTGGTACTAAAGGATTCCCACTCCCTCTCTCTTGCTTCACATGAATTGGTCTTTGAGATTTTCTTAGAATTTCAGAATTTTTATTGGGCCAAGCTCATATATTCAAAGCAATGTCAACTAGTTCACAACATCCTAACATCATTTTTGTCAGGTCTGTTTTTCAACTACCATTCATAGATTTACTTCTACGTAAAGGATTTCTGGAGATAGGGCCCTTGACTAACAAAGAGGGACATTCTAGGGTGCCACCTCTAGAAATGGCGATGTGGGACCTAAGAAGGAGCCCGTCTCTATTATTGGGCCATAGGAAAGAGTCCACCTTTGTTAATCATTAAAAGAGGTGGGCGTGGGCGATCGACTTCACGATAACCACCTCACGAAAATCCTTAACAGAGATGCCTCGGTAATAGTTGTTGACACACGGTTAGGGCTTCACACCAACACACGGGAGGGCCTTGGACGCCCACGAAGGTTGTGATCAACCTTGGAGCAGCGAGCACCACGGCGTGGTCGCCCTAACCGATCTAGGGTTCGGTAGGGCGACGTGGAGCTCGGTGACGGCCGAAAAAGACCTCGAACGCACCTCCCGGGAAGACCCATCGCGAGGGCGCACGCGAGGTTGCCCTAGGACCAGTGTGGCCGCCTAGGCCCGCCTGACGAAGAACGCGGAGTTCACCGCCGAACAGCAGGATAGAGGGTTGAAGGAAGAAGATGACCTACAAAGCGGGACGGGGGTAGATTGATTGTCGATTGGATGTAGATGGGATCAAATCGGCCATGAACCTCTTTATTATATAGAGGAAGGTGGTCTTATCCTTTTAGGAAACCATCCTTGATGTTTCCAAGCCTCAAAACCGACCTAAACACGATTGGAAACAAATCGGTTGGATCTCGTATGGACACGATCCGCGTCGGGCTGGCCGGACGGGAGGAGAAAGTCGGCCGGACGACGGGCCGTCGCGGCGTCCGGTCGGTTAACATAAAGTTCTGAAAACCGACCGCGGCGCGCAACTCAACCGGACCCTGGGACCGGTATTGGCGGGACGGGCGTGCGGTCGCGTCGGTCGATACCGAATCAGCCACGGGCCCTACCGACCGAGTATAAGTGAACTATGCTTTTCTTGTGAAAACTTTGAAAACTCTAAGTTACTAAGATATGAATATGGGAAGATGACTTTGCTTCGAGAACTGTTCCACTTTTCATCCGCTCAAGGATTTATGTTAGCTAGTGCCACATATCCCAATGTTCATGGAATGTTTTGGAATGACTTCTATGTTAGCTATATATCATAAGGTGTTCTGCTCATGTTTACTTTTATCTTTAACCTTTACTCGGGATGAGCATATACTTAAGCTTGGGGGATCTTGTTGACGGTGAGAATGCCATAATTTTCTATACTCAAAATCACCGTCAACAGCCTTAGAATGAAGGGAGATAAGCATATTTTATCAAAAAACTAGTTCCACATGTCCATGAAGTATTTGATGTAGAACTATAGGAAATGGAGCAAGCTAAGCTAGTGGGACCCTCATAGGGAGGTCGATCGACCTCCCCATGGGGCCCCACCTACCGGTCCAACTTAGGCATGATCCGGGAAGCACTCCAAAGTGATTCTCCACCCTTGGATCACAAGTGTGTTTCCTCTGGGTGGTCCACAATCATCTCACATGGATCCATGGGCCCATAAGTGGAAAAACCAACCTACCCAAGGCACCAACCAAGCTCTATCTCACTCTATGACAAGTGGCCTAGCTTCTAGAAGAATGGGGGAGGCCCCACTTGTCATAGGGGGGTTGGCTAACCCCTAGGTGGTTGCCCGAGGCCCCCCTTGCTCCACCGCCTCATGCATGCCTCCATGCAAGCTCCATGACCCACGCCATTGATCCTAAGGTGGATTGAGGTCGGTTTCATCCAATGGTGGCCAAGGAATGTGACATGGATTGATGATGTGGCATAGGAGTAGCCCCTACTCCGCCTCCACTATAAATAGAGGGGTAGCTCCTCACTCTAAAGACACACCACAAGGAAGAAGCCTCTCCACTCTCTCGGGATGTAGTAGCTAGTATAGTTGGGTGTTATGAGTGAGTAGTGAGCTAGTCTCTAGTTTCACGATCTTGTCTTCCGGGAGTTTGTTGGTGTTTCTTAGCGAAAGAAGGAAATCCGCAGCGCCGCTTAAACACTTGTTGTAGCACTTCACCCGGTGGTAGCGGGGTATCGTATATTTTCACAGCCGACGGTTTTATAGCGAGTCTCCGAGCAGAATCTTCCCCCGAGCAAGGTGAGATAACTATGGGTAGTGAGATGTAACATCCCTGATTTCCACGAAGGGAACTCCACAGAATGAAATATAATATGATAGTCCCCAATGGATCATTCCATGACATTTTCCAATTTACAGTCGATTACAGAGTCAAACTTCGAATAAAAGAGTACAAGTAGAAGGGTTTACATTATTACATCGCCACTTAGGGAATATATCGAGTCACATAGCATCCGTATCAGCTACGAAAGACGGAAGCAAGTCGCGGAAGCATCTTCATCCAACACCCGGCTTGAGCGTAGGCGCGAAACCATCTACTACTCCCTCGTCATTGAAGTCCGTCTCGAAACCTAAATAAAACTTGATTTTTAGTACAATGCATACTAGCTACTGTTTCCCACCCTATGCATTTGCTTTGCTTTGTGGTGTTTGTGGAATGCAAGGGTATATCAAACAGCCTATATATGGTCTGTAGTTTGCTATGTAAGTGTAATCAAATTTTATAATAATAATAATCAAATTTTATTCTCATTCTCATTACACCAATCCCAAATTCCACCAACACACACCTCTCACAGCTCACACTCTCGCTCAGCGACAAGACAGCTCAGCTCCTCCTCCCCGCCGCCCTAATTGTCTCTCAGCCCTCCAAGCTCTCAGCCGTACACTCCTCTCGGGGAAGAAAAGAAGGACACCTCTCACTACTAAGAGAAGGGAAATCTAGGGAAAACCTTGTCGAAGACCGGCACGCCCGAGGGCAGTCCAGCTCATAAGACGGCGCACACCCTTAGTAGTCCAGTTCAAGATAGGTCCATGCCCGAAGGCGGGACTATACATATAGATTTACAATGCTACGTAGGCGTGTACACAAGACCACAAGATAGCCATCATCGACGGTATCCCGCCTAAGGTATAACGGAGACCTCTCTGTCAGAATGATGTCATCCTACCACTCAACTCTCCGGGAAGTCCGGAGTACCCACCGAACGCTAAGATCGGGAAAAAGGCAACACCGGGCCCACTAGTGGTGCGGCCGCCTAGGGCGGTACAGGAATGGAACATCCGTCACCGCCCACCCTAATAACCACGTCACAAACCTAGTAGTAATGGCACCACGACTAAAAGGGCAAACTCCACCCGCCCACCGGAGACATGTGGTGAGCACCAATTCCCAAGACTTCGGGTCCTTAGAGATATAAGTCCTTAGTTAGGACCAGACAAGACATCTTTAGTATGGGAACTCTGGTTCCCTGTGCCCTAGAGCACCTCCGTTCTGGGGCTTCATCCCACAAAGTCACTCCACAGAGAAAATCACCATGTACCCGCCACAGGTACTACTTGACATGGAATGCCCAGAAGCATCCCCCGGCAAGACTCGTCCTGGTGACTCATCGTAGATCCTTCCTGGTCGACACAACCCTCACTACCACACACCCAAGACACACGTGGAGCCTCACTGACCAGATATCACCAGTCTAATGCCCGACACATATACTCCTGTTCTCATATATATATACACGTAAGTGAGGTATAGCATGTAGAGCAAAAGCGATATGATAAGCGCGTGTCTAAAGCTATCGTGGATATGCAGGTGATGGGTTGCGTCAAGGTAGAGGCTTCACAAGCAAACTATTCATGCAATCCTAGCATATAAAAGCATTGCAATAAAGGTAAAGCGCTAGCAATTCTATTGTAGCATGCCTAATAGGATCTATGATGGTGGGTGGGAAGTAGCACCTGCATGGTCATTCGACAAGTCCTTCGAGTACTCCGGGTCGTCCTCCTCGCGCAGCTCCTCCTCCGGGACTGAAATCGTAACGTGAAGTCGTGATAGGCGACTCCTATAGACATCCACAAAGAAGCAATAGAAATTCAAGAACTCCCAATGCACTCATGGATAAGCCTATGACGTAGAGCTCGATTTTAGAAAAATTTAGACTCTTGTTTCACATTTTTCCGAGTTCGAATGAATATTCTATGAATTTCTCGAAGTTTAAATCATATTTTGAAAGAGAGAAAGAGAGAGAGAAAATACTGGGCTGACACGCGGCGACACATGATTGGTCCAAGGCTGTGGCAGCTTACAGCGGGTCTAATCGACGCCATTGATGTCATGATGACATCACCGGGCGGTGGGGGTCCAGTAATACCGAGGCTTACGGGTGGGTCTAGGTGACATCATGGATGACGCCATGATGACGCCGTCTCGACGCATGGGTCCAAAGCAGCCATAGTCAATGATAGGTGGGGCCAGGCTCATGGGGTCACCGACATGTGGGTCCCGTCAACGGTCAACACCGAGCGGTCAACCTTAATGGGCCCTTAGTGGGCCTCGGTGGGCGGGTGTGGGCTGGGTTGGGTCGAGTGGCCCGGCCCGGCCGGACACGTGTCACGCCCTCAACTCACCATGTGGCGTTGTGGGCCCTAATCGGGCCGTGGTCTACGCCGGGGCGCGGGCGCTCATGGTGAACCCGGGCGGCGAGGTCTATGGACCAAAAGTGCGGTCTATCTTGGGCAGGGTCCACTCGTCCTCCGTCCTCTTGGCTCACCATGGAATAGGTTCACCGGCTGGCTCTATTCTTGCTCCCTTCTGGGTCGTTGCCGGCGGCGAGCCGCCATGGCAGCGCATGGTGGGGCTCGCGGATCCGCATGCTTCTCTACCACTCAGGGCCGTGGCGAGCTCCGCGAGGGTCGGCGGGGGCTTGATCTTTCTGGCGGTTGGGACCCTGCCGCGGTGGAGACGGCCCGACATGGCGATGGTTTGGGGTGGCACGATGCAAAGGCTAAGGCAGCTCGGCTGGGCTATGGGCTGCGTCGGCGCTCCATGGCCCGTCCCCGCTTGCCAGGCGTGCCGGAGTGGGTTAGAGCAGTTACGGCACGGTGGTGGCAGGTCGCGGCTCTGGCGAGATCCCGCCCACGCCAAACTCGGTCAAGGAGGAAGCTTTCCTCCGATCCGGCCCGGGGCTACGATGGGCAAGTTGAGGCAGAGCTCGATGGCCAAGTCTCGACAGCGAGGGCGGCCGGGGTGGAGCCGTAGCGCGCGGCATGGTGGCAAAGACGGCGAGCCCCCCGCGCGCCGGTGAGGTCGGGGTTCGCGGTGAGCAGGTTCCCTACGGCTCAAAGGCTATCCCTTCATGGTTCTCGACATGGCGTGCTAGGATCGTAGATGGGTTCTCCCCCTCCGGGTCCCTTACAGCCGAACACCCGCCGCCTTGGGGGTTCATCCATAGCGAGCGTGGCGGCGTGTGCGACAAAGACCGGGCGTTCCAGGCCATAAGGCTCAGCAAGGCCCGCTTGGGTACGCGTGCACTTGGGTGAGGTTGGACGCCTTGCCCTTGCTGGCTTGGGAATGCGGTGACAGACACGGCAAACATGGCGAGAGCGTCATGGCGGGAAGTGCGACGGGAACTCACCATTGGCTTGGGACAAGGGATGGTGGTGCGGCGGTGAATGCTAAGGTGAGTCCCGTGCCGTGCCGAGCCATTACGGGCGAGGAAGACGAACGGAACTCCTGGCTCCTCCTCCTCCGAAGCTCGGCAACTCCAAGGGCTCCACGACGCCCTCGGCGGCGTCGGGCAGATCCACCTTCTTTTGCCTCCCTTCTTCCTCTTCTCCTCTCCCCCTTCCTCTTCTCTCCCGGGTTCGGTTAGGGCAAGACGAAGCCACCAAGTGGCGGCGGGTGGTTGGGAACACTAATGGCTCGCCTTGGGGCATTTATAGCCCGGCGGTGACTATGGCTATGGGCTAACGGTGAGTGATGGAATTAAGGCGATCGATGGCTATGGAGGGCCGAGGATGGGGTTTTGTCATCGCCGCGTGATCGCGATCGCGTTGCTGTCTCCAATATAGAGCGCGCCGTCCAAAAAGCAGGGAACATGGCAGCGGCGACGCATGTCATGGCACTGGCGTCATGGTCCAGCGGCTTCAACCGGGCTGGCCGGGCACGGGCGACCGACGTGGCGCCCTATCGCGCACGCGTCCGAGCGTGAGGTGCGTCTCCTCCGCCCCCTCGACCAACACATTTGAATGGGGCAGGGAGTGCACGTGGCGGCCATGGCGTTGGCGGTGCCAGGTCACGTGATTTTGCATGAACCCGCCCGGCCCCTCGTCGGCCGAGCGGTGCAAATGGTTCACGAGGTGAGCGGGTCACGGGACCGGGCGGACGGGTGGCATAGGATTGTCTTCCCCGGCGCAAATCACGCTGATGCGGCGGCCGCCCGGGCTGGAAAGTAGAGGAGGGGGTGAGGAAAAAGATGACAACGGAGCCCACCTCGCAGCGATGTGGAGAGGGGATGAGTGGTTTTGGCTTCTTCGTGTGATGCATGTGGAGGCGTGCCGGCAAGCGGATCGAGGTGTCGACCAGCTGGACTCAGTAATCAATGAATCTATCCGAGTATTTCTAGAGTAATCATCCTGGGTAGACCAAAAGTCTCCTCTTGGTGGTTGCGCTAAGAAATACCAACAAGCATTTCTGGCGCCGTTGCCGGTGAAGGCATGGTTTATGAAAAGAAAATAAAGCTAGCATAAAATGATTGTAACCACATGTATAGGATGATAGCCCTAGTTTTTGTAGGCTAACTCTTTTTGTTTTCTCCCTGTTGTGGATGAAAGAAGGATAGTGTATGACTGGTCGCAACCTACCGAACAACTTCATCGACAATCCGTAGGTGCCCTAAGGAAGAGTCGACCTCGCGCCGCTTCTTCTTCGCTACACCGCCGGAAGTTGGAACCGGTCGTTCCGCATACCATCTTCACCAAAGACTCATGGGCCGCTCCGCCGATCGTCCCAGCTATTTCCAACGTGCCCGTTGGGCCGTAGGTCAACATCGGCGACAAGAACTTTGAGATCCACACCGGGCCTCATCACAATGGTATAGGCTAGTCCGTTTCGCGCACTACCAAGCGAGGATGCCAATCGCTTCTTCATAATCCGAGCTATGTGATACCATCGTTATCAAGGATGTCACGCCAGATGCTCAAGCTCCACCTGTTTCCTTTCTCCCTCATAGGAAATAAGCAGTGGTTCTCAAGGACCCTCGGCCACGTGGAGTAGTGCTCCACGACATTCCGCTCGATTCTTCCCAATGGCAAAACAAATGCCCCACTGTGCGAGAATCTCAAACTTCCGCAGAGCCCAACGAACCCATACCCGAGGTGGGAAAGGCTTCAAGAATACATCGCCCCATCACCGTATGGAGCAATGGCTCGTGGCTCCGGCATTTTTTATAATGGGCTCACGCCCATGTCCAAGCGACATATTGATTCTTCGCCGGAGGGGCATTCCTATCCCTCACCGTCGATGGAGCGCAAGCTTTCATCAACAAAATGATAGAAAATCAAGGTCGGGTGTGGATAGAGCCCCATCAAAACGCAAAAAGGCATGCACACCGTGAAGGAGGCGGATATGTTGCCGCCAAAATGGATTTATTGATGAAGAGATTGGACGACCGCTTCGCGAAAAAGCAAGCGATGAGCGAGATCGCCCAACCCATGGACTGCCACATGACGTGTGAAGTCAGGAGGAGACGTCGGACACTCGTGGAACAACTGCCCCAAAACCCGTGAAGAAGCGCCATACATCAACAACCGGTTTTCACCAAGTAATAATGGGTGGAATAACCGGAACCGCCCACAAGGAGGTAATAACTTCAACTCAAATTACAATTCAATCAACCTTCCCTGAAAGATTTAATGCTAGGGCAAGCTAAGATAAATGAAAACCTTACTAAAAAGCTTTCTTTTAATGATAAAATGTTTGTGGTGCAGCGTTGAGGCGTGCTAAAGTAGTATCTATTATTTTTATTTTGCAGATTTATAATAAAAGCAAGTGGAAAATCGACCAAAAGTCGCCATCAGGAAAGCGTATTATTGCAAAACACAAGCCCGGGGAGCAAATCGATCCAAAACATCAAAAGCGGGCGAGCCAAGCCCGGCCCACAACTTTTCAAGACAAGGGAAGACACCCCACATTGACCGGGCGAGGGGCGAGGCAGGGGTGGGCGCGCACCACACAGTGCGACGCACCCTCCACCTGGCGGTTTTCGCCCCTGCCTCGGGAGGCGGTGCGTGCACACACCAAATGGGGATTCCCGTTGGATGGTCGGTTTCTTTCAGGAGAATAGGAAGGTTTACCAGGTCGGTTTTTGGTGTAATTTAGCACTTAGGCCCCTCCTCCAAGTGTATAAGTAGGCCCCTCTCTTCCTCTCTCAACACACACCACTTGGAGTCGACAAACCCGGCAATCTCTCTCTCTCCACCACCTCTACCTCTCTCTCTTCTTCTACTTCTTCTTTCTTCTTCTACTTTCTTCTTCTTCTTAGTTCTTGGTTAGCACTTGGGTAGAAGAGCTACAAGAGGGCTTGTCTCCTAGAAGAAAGTGCTTTGGTAATACATCTTCTCTATGGAGCATTCTTCTATTTGCAAGTCTTACATCTATATTCTTGGCTAACTTATGAACTAGAGCATAGTCTTGTTCATGTTCTTGTGTTGGTATATGAACTAGCATATAGTTTACATATCATAATCTTGACATGTTCATCTCGGTTCATCATCGATCATCATATGCCTAACTTGATTAGAGGTGGGATAGCGGTTCGTTGTTCCGCCGGGTTTGCTCTTGTTCTAGTCGTCCATTCGGCGAGTGGGGATCTGGGGGACAAGAGTAGTGCTCTAATATGCGGGCATGGTGCGGGGTATTGACACTGCGGATATGAGTGCGCGCCACGGTTGAGGGGTAGGCGGCTTGGTCGTGACAAGCCTTGACCGTCCCTTGAAATCCCCCCGCGTGTGTCTTTATAGGGTTAAATAAATGCTTCCATTGGGCGTATGGCACCGGGAGTCTCCCTGTTATCCTAGACCTAACCACGATTAAATCGGTTTGCATATGATCCTAACTATTCATTTGTATGGCCATGACTAGATACATTAGAATTACTCCATAGGGTTATTCATTCATTCTTTATCTATTTTTTCTTTATCCTTTTCTTTGGTGGATTCTTAAGTGTGTGTCACACTATCTATGAACTATTATTGCTTACCTACATTTATGAACAATTTGGTCTAAGCAAACACATGTTCCTCTATTCGGATGCCATCTTTGGTTTATTAAACACATGCCTTCCTTTGGGAAAATATAAATAATGATACCACGAATACTTAGGGTGAAATGCTACAATGATAGATCCGTCGCTTGCGGATGAAATATCTAAGATGGCAAGATCTATCCCGTTGACAATCCCATTTGGATCACCGACATGGTGGTTTACTTAGGAATGTCGTGGCGCTTTTAAAAGCTTTTATTGGGGATGGGTTTTATACTGTTTCCTTTGATTGCGCTAGAAATGCCAACAAACATTTACGGCGTTCTTGCGGGGAAGGCATTGTGAAAAAAAATATAATAATACTAGCTAGCTATGAATATGAGCGTGTGCGTGGCTACGGTTGCTCATACGAGCTAATCTTTTATGTTTTCTCATTTGTGGATGAAAGCAGGGATAGTGTATGTCGGGTTTCCTTCTGTAGGAAAACTTCACCTCCGATCGAGAGGCACTCCTAAGGAAGAACGGTCTCGTGCAGCTTCTTCTTCGGTAGGAACCCGACGGTTGTCGAGACCGACATCCCTGCACCAGCAACCTTAACCCAAGCTATGGCCGAGTCGCTGCCGCGATTTCTCTACTCATTTGTCACCAAGCGTGCCTTTGGGCGGTGGTGAGCGTGGCGGACAAAACTTTGGCTGCGCGGGGCGTCACCATGGTGTAAAGGCGGTCCATTACGTGGGCTGCCTGGCGGGGGCATAGCGCTCATCTCCAACACTTCACGGAGCTATGCGACACCATGCGTCATCAGGGCGCGTTGCGGGCGTCATCGGGCTCCTTTGTTTCCCTTCTCCCTCGTGGGGAAGGCGAAAGCGATGGTTCTACAAGGACAAGGAAGTCGTCGATCGTGGGCCAAGTGCTCGTGGCGTTCCTCGCTAAGTTCTTCCCCATGGGCAAAACTAATGCCACGAGGGGAGAATCGCCAATTTCAGCGAGAATTCAATGGAACCCATTAGGGGCGTGGGAAAGGCTGCGAGGAGTACATTCTAGCATGCCAGCACCACGGGATGGAGAAGGTTTGGTGCTCGAGAACTTCTACAATGGTCTCACGGCCATATCAAAGGGGCACCTCGGCTCCCCGGTGGCGGTGAGGCATTTCTATCGCTCACCATCGATCGGGGCAGCGACCACGATTGATAAAATGGTGGCAACCGGTGGGGCGAAGATAGAGCCCTAGCCAAAACACAAAAGGCATGCATACCGTGAAGGAAGCGGATATGCTTGCCGCAAAATGGATCTTACGCTAAAAGCCGGAGGGGCGCGGCCACGGACTCTACTACCGGCGGCGCCCGGTTTACGCCCTGTGAGGCGCTCACATGACTGTGAGGCGTGTGGTGAAGTTGGCCACTCGGGGGGATAAGCGCCACGAGACGTGTGGCTGCCTTCATCAACAATAGCGGGTATCGCCAGCCGGCGGTACGGGAACAACCGATCGAGCCACCATTCCAAGGCAACCGGGGTACAACTCAATTACAACCACAGTCGGCCATCATTGAAGGACACGATGCTTGGGCGGGCGAAAAAAGTGCGAAAACCTCACCAAAAAAGATGAGCCATCAAGACAAGCTCCTTGAGGAGTAAATAATAAGCTCGAAGGGTTGGCGTGGTTTGTGAAGAACCGGCTAAGCTTCAACAAAATGATAGAAACACAGCTAGCCCGGATTCTTTGCCCAAGTGCCGATTAACGACTTCGGGGAAGGATCGGGGCAACACGAGGTTCGCCGCGAGTCGATTAACATGATATCTCGAGGCTCGATCAACCCGGTGAGCTAAAGAAGGTCACTGTGAGCTCGCCATTCATTGCCAAGAAGGGTGACCACGGGCGTCCACTCATCAAGCGTGCTATTGGCCCCACAGCCGTCAGCGCGTGCGGCTGACACGGGGGCGGTATCAATGTGATGTCAAGGCCACCTTCAACAAAATCCATGGGAGAACACTTACTCCTGCCAACCGTCCTCCAAATGGCGGATCAATCAACAAAGGCGGCGGAGGGAATACTTTCGAAGGCGTGCTAGTCAAAATCTGGGCGGATTACATCCCTTGATTTTGTGATCACGGATATGGGCCCATCGGAGGATCACGTCTCTCCTCACGGGAGGCGTTTCTCTATCTGACCAAAGTTGATATCTGCATGGGGAAAGGCTTCATAGTCTTCCGCGTCGAGTAAAGCGGTAAAGTGCCCATTCATCGGGTACAAACAACAACACACGAATTCATCGTCATCAAAACCGGTGTGGAGTGTTGAAGGATCGACTCAGACCCCGGGGCGAGGTGCTTCCCGATGGCGAGGGGAGAGTCGGGGCGGTGACTATAAATAACTGCTCGAGAAAAAAATGGGGTATATCAAAAAAAAAAATGGGGTATATCAAAAAAAAAAAAAAAATGGGGTATATCAAAAAAAAAAAAATTTTGTTTTTATAAAATATTTTATTAACAAAAATATTTATTACATAAGAAAATATTTTTGAAAACTAAAATAAAAAGTTTTCATACATAAAATAAATTCTTTCATGAAAAATAAAGAAAAATGTTTTCTACATAAAAAGTATAAACAAAAATATTTTTTAAAATAATTTTTTCTATTCAAAAATAAATTTATATTTGAAAATTTTTTTTTGGAGAAATTTAAAAGGAGAAAAGCGGTCGAACCGTAGCGAGCAAACAAGCGACCCGCGAACTTTTCGTGGCCGTTGTGCACACCCCCAAAAGCGGCGGCATGGCCTCAGGCGGGGTCTTGTAGCGCACCCAAAGATCGCCCGCACCTCTTTGCGCCCGTTCGGGTCCTGTCGCCATGCGGCTCCTAGCCGTTGTGTGGGCGTCCCCGGCCGTTGGCTCGGCTATAAATAGCCGAACAGCGGTGTGAGCACCCACCTCTCATTTTCACTCTCTCTCACTCTCACACTCTCTCCCACTTGTTCTACACTCCATTTTCTCCACAAAAACATTGTGCGAGCAAGAACACGGGTGTGAAAGTTCATACTTTCATCTAACCCTTGCACACCAGAGGTCTTGCTTTCAATCGTTTTGGCGAAGCCATGAAGAAAGGCTGGGGAAGATCTTATTGGGTTGAGGCGGTCGTCAAGACCACGACTCCACGACAAACAAGCACAAGCTCGCCCTCAACCGGCGATCTTGAAGACTCCCCCATGCAAAGAAGGCGCTTTTTTCGGGGAGGAAGAAGCTCAAGCTCCCCAGACAATCGCCGAAAGCGGCCGCGCCCGTACCTCGACATCCGTGGAGATCGGAGATGCAAGCATATCTCCTACTCAAGGACCGTGTGTTCCGGCCTGCGCCGGGAATCGACTCCGAGCTCCTCGAACAAGCGGTATGGGCGATGAATTTCCTATCCTTTGGAAGCGGTCGGGTGGCGAGGATATTCCCCTCTCGAGGAGGAAGGTTCTCGCCTCGACAATTCAATTCTTGTGCACACTAGTAGAGGACCAGCTAGGAATTTCTTTCCGCCTTTTTGGTACACTTTATCATGTCGCGTGGGCGGACCTAGCTCGTCAGCGGGGTTTTGACTATAGATGTGCACTAAACATAGATCTTTGCTCTCCCCGGCTTTGTCGAGGAAATCACTTTTGGGAGGAAATATCCGGTGCTCATGAGGCGGTACTTTCAAACCTCGCCACTCACGAGATCCGGCACCCATCACTTAGATATATCCATCATTTGGATCTCGTTGACTTTGTTTCCTAGACACGGGGTTAGATGGGTGAATGAGGTTGAATTAAAAATTACTCTATGCTATTGTCCACAAGGAGAAAGTAGCTCGATGGTAGAGATGTGCGAGGAACTTTTACATATTATCACAAAAAGTTCTTTGTTCTGTCACTGCACATCTCTTATCACGCGCCTCGCTTACTGCGATTGGAGCTTTGGATAATCGGCGAGATAAGTACATTTCCACACCGAGGGATTTTTTGGACGGTTTTGCGGCTTTGTGCGGGGGCACTTAGTTAAGATTTTACCATCTGGCGAGCTTGGTCATCTTTTCCCGGCTATGCAACTATAGTTCGGTTACCTAACCGGACTTACGGTTGTATAAAAAGCGGCACTAACATTTGAGCTCGAGGCTGGCGATAGCTTGCGCGGGAAAGACACCCCATCGAGTTCTTCCGCGGTGTCGGGAGGCCGGTCGGATCCTCCTGAGCCCTACTTCGCGCCCGATACGACCCGGCCACCCCTACCCGATGTTTGGGCAGCATGGCCTCATCTATGGGGACCCAATGCCGGGTATGATCCTAGGTGGGACCGCCGCCTCGGTTTTTGCGGCACCATCGGTGGCTGAAGGGAGATCTGGCGGCATGGAGGGCCATATTTGACTTTTGGCGGCGACTCGGCGATATGCCCCACCCGATCCGGCCGCAGGGCGGCCACCACAAGGGGTGGAGGCTATCGGTATCAGTACGACACCTCGGCGTCCGCACTAGGAACATTGAGCCGCGCTCAATACCCATTGCAAAACACCGGATGGCGGCGGGCGGGAGGCGGCGAGTCGGCGAGATGGACAGTGGAGTCCAACATGGCTACTATAATGCCGCGAGGAAGCATTTGGAAGTACCAAGGCTTCAATCCCGTCGGTAGGCCTCGAGATAGCTTGGGGAGGACCCCCCGGTATCATTGCATTGCATATTTACTTCCATCAAATTTTTATTTTATTTTAGCATGTTTAAATTCCGGCAATCTTGCATCGAAAAAAAAAAAAACTAAAACTAAAAAAAAAAATCCAAAAATAGAATAAGTAGCTCTTCTATGTGCCTTAATGTTTATACATATGAGCTATAAAATGTTTAGTCTTAGTCCTTGTTGAAATGATGAATAGTTGCTCTGTCTTATGCTTTGCACATTGCCTAGTTTATAATTGAATTTCTCTAAAGTTTGGGTTTAGTGGCTAATTCTAAAACTCATCTGAAAAAACCTGATTCATGTGGGTTGCATAGGCTCTATCTAGTCTAAGTTGTTGCCAAGTATGATATGGTACAAATGGATTTGCTATGATTTAGATCCAAAAAAAAGAAACTTGACATCAGGGAATCTACTTTGAAAAAAAAGAAATGATATGGGCTATGCTAAAAAAAAAAAGAAAAATGAGATGAAAAATGGACAAGTGTCAGGTGAGTAGAGCCCACATCTCTAAAAAAAAGAAAAAGAGAGGAAATAAAAAGACAAAAGTCTAGGGCAAGTAGAGCCCACCTCTCCAAAAAATATAAAAAATATATATATATATATAATAAAGCCCATACTTTCCCAAAAAAATAAATATTATCTAAATAAATAAACCGGATAAAAAGTTGATCAAAAGGATGAATGATAAGTATTTACGGTTATAACCGTTCTATCGGCAGCCGCCCAAGACTTTGAGAAAAGCTAAAAGCCCTTCGATGAAAGGTAATAAAAGGGTGGGAAAAAGATGTGCCATTTTATTCAAACTCTAGTAGAAAATCTTATTATAACCCGGCACTTGTAAAAGCGTGTCGGCATAGTAGCAACTCGATCAACAACCAAGTACTTATCTCTTTTTTCGAGGGCAGCGCAAAGGGTAAGCTTAGGGGAGTTTGTTGGCGGTAACCAACGACATATTTTTCCGTCAACTTACTACCAAAAGGGAGTAAAACTATACCTTTCTATACTCATATACATTTATCACTAATAAAATTCCACTTGTAGTGTCTATTATTTTATTTTGATTTATAATAAAAGCAAGTGGAAAATGTCGACCAAAAATCGTCATCAGGAAAGCATATTATTGTAAAACTCAAGCCTAGGAGCAAATCGACCCAAAACATCAAAGCTGGGCGAGCCAAGCCCGACCCACAACTTTTTTTCAAGGCGAAGGGAAGACACCCCACGAGGCCGGGCGGCCAGAGCCAGTCTTGCGCGCACCACACAGTGCGGCCGCACCCTCGAAGGGCGGTTTCGGCCCGACCTCGGGGGCGGTTCGTTTGCCAAATGGGGATTCAGCCCGTTGGATGGTGGGTTTTGCTTTCGGAATAGGAAGGTTTACGAGGTCGGTTTGGTGTAAATTAGCACTTAGGCCCCTCCTCAAGTGTATAAGTAGACCCCCTCTCTCCCTCTCTCAACACACACCACTTGGAGTCTAGCAAACCGGCAATCTCTCTCTCTCTACCACCTCTACCTCTCTCTCTTCTTCTACTTCTTCTTTCTTCTTCTACTTTCTTCTTCTTCTTAGTTCTTGGTTAGCACTTGGAGTAGAAGAGCTACAAGGAGGAGCTTGTCTCCTAGAAGAAAGTGCTTTGGTAATACATCTTCTCTATGGAGCATTCTTCTATTTGCAAGTCTTACATCTATGTTCTTGGCCTAACTTATGAACTAGAGCATAGTCTTGTTCATGTTCTTGTGTTGGTATATGAACTAGCATATAGTTTACATATCATAATCTTGACATGTTCATCTCGGTTCATCATCGATCATCATATGCCTAACTTGATTAGAGGTGGGATAGCGGTTCGTTGTTCCTTGGGTTTGCTCTTGTTCTAGTCAGTCCATTCGGCGAGTGGGGATCTGGGGGACAAGAGTAGTGCTCTAATATCGGGCATGGTGCGGGTATTACGACACTGCGGATATGAGTGCGCCACGGTTGTGGGGGTAGGCGGCTTGGTCGTGACAAGCCTTGACCGTCCTTGAAATCCCCCCCGTTAGGTGTGTCTTTGTAGGGAGTTCGTAAATGCTTCCATTGGGCGTATGGCACCGATCTCCCTGTTATCCTAGACCTAACCCGCGATTAAATCGGTTTGCATATGATCCTAACTATTCATTTGTATGGCCATGACTAGATACATTAGAATTACTCCATTAGGTTATTCATTCATTCTTTATCTATTTTTCTTTATCCTTTTCTTTGGTGGATTCTTAAGTGTGTGTCACACTATCTATGAACTATTATTGCTTACCCTTATTTATGAACAATTTGGTCTAAGCAAACACATGTTCCTCTATTAGGATGCCATCTTTGGTTTATTAAACACATGCCTTCCTTTGGGAAAATATAAATAACGATACCACGAATATTTAGGGTGAAATGCTACAATGATAGATCCGTAAACTTTGCGGATGAAATATCTAAGATGGCAAGATCTATCCGTTGACAATCCCATTTTAGGATCACAGACATGGTGGTTTACTTGGGAATGTGTGGTTTACTTAGGCATTTACTGGCGCTTTTATTGGGGATGGGTTTTATACTGTTTTCCTTTGGCTAAGAAATGCCAACGCGAAGATGAAGCTTCAAATGGTGGACCAATGGTCGAGTTGTAGAAGGAATAGGCGAGGACATCCACCGTGCAGTGAAGGGCGGCTATATTCCCGCAATTTTGTCATCATAGACATGGGAGATAGTGGCGATGTGCCACTACTCTTGGGAAGACGATTTCCTCAACCACGGCAAATGCCACAATATTTGTCGAATAGAGCATCAACTTCTAGCTTCACGATCAAGCGATATGATGCCACTTCAGCGGGTACCATCACACTAACCCTATTAGGGAGCGAAAGCCCGAGAGAACACCCTGGGAGAAAAGAAGCATAGTTCATCCACTCAGCGAGCAATGCTCCATGATCCATATCAAATGCAGGTCAAATCGGCCAAGGTCTAAGAGAAGTTGTGATAAACCACGAAAAGCGGGTAACTCTCTAAAGTAAAAATAACAAAAGCGAGCGGGAGCCAAAGAAAAGCGGTAGAAAAAAGCGACACAAAGAAAAGCGGAGCGGCTCCCCACCTCCATGAAGGTGTGGAAAGAAAAATTCAATCCCGCCACGATACCATAGAAGAAAACCAAGAAAATGTGGCGGGAAAAAAGCCCATCTGCATCCACCTCTCGGAGACGAGACGGATCATCATCTTCATCAACATGAAGGGAGAAAAAGTCCGCCACCACGGACTTTAAGCGTGGGCCCTTGCCAAAATAAATCCGGATAGTATAGATTTTATCTTTACCATTTCTTATTTTTGAAAATATTTATGAAAATCAAATATAATAAAAAAATTTTGGGAAAATGGAAAATGAACAGCGGTTGAATTCGAACAAAGCACCAGCGGTTTCTGCTCTACATGACCGATTGGAGCACCTTTGCCAAAGGGGAGCAGCGAGAGGGCCCAACGGGTCGGCGGACCAACCGGTCCGGCCGGACCGCCCGATTAACGCGGCTTCGTGCTTCGGCTTTTGCCAGCGGCTCCTAGCCGTTGCCCGCCTCCCTCCCCTAGCCGGTGCCGTGCTATAAATCGCAGAGAGGCGGTTGGCGACTCCACCTCTCTCACTCTCATTTCCTCACTCTCTCATTTTGCTTGCTCCATTTTTTCTTGCACTTTCAAGCAGCGGCAAGCTCAAGTGCAAGGAACCTCTACAAAATTCTAGTCACAACCATCCACAAGCCAAGCTTCGCACAAAATTTTTCGTTAACATCACTTTTCGGCGCAAATATTTGTTTGTCTTTTGCCATGGGAAAGTTTGGGAAAAAGATTGCATGTGCTTTTCGGGGCCATAAATGGCGGAGCTCAAAGCTCCACTCGAGAAGCACAAACACGCACTACACCAAGCCCGAAGGTAGCCCAATGCATGAAGAAGAAAGCACCATCGAGTGAAGTGCAAGGAGGAGCAACAAGCGGGGCGGCGGCGACCCCCACCTCGACTTGGAAGGGAGATGGGTGAAATGCAAGGGTACAACCTCATCAAAGATGAGAGTTAAGCCCGCAGCGCCCGCGCTTCAACCCGACCTCCTTCAAAAGCTAGGTATGGATGTCGAATTCCCTCTCATGTGGACTGCTATTGGATGGAAGAATATCGAACCCTATGGGAAGAAGGGTCTCGGTTGCTAACCATCTAGTTTTACGTGCTCCTTGCAATATGATGATCAAAGGTGTTTCTTTCCGTCTCTTTGAGCATAGCTATTTTCTCACATGGAAAAGAACTTGCCACGCACATAGGCCGATAGTAGAAAATGCTCAATCACCTTAGATTACTCTCTACAAGGTTTTTATCATTAAAAAAGAATTTTGGAGTGTAATTTACGGTCAAAATGTGTATGGTAGGATTAACATCGTCAATGCTAGCTTTTCACATCCACCTCTTAGATTCATGCATAAGTGGATAGCCATGACCTGTTTCCTAGGCAAGACATTCGATATGTTTATGATGTTGAGATGCAATGCACATTTTGCCATGATAAAAGAATAAAAATTGCCCCATAAAAAAAATTGTCAAGTGCATGCTAGATAACCTTCGGCATTCCTCTTTCTCTGTTGCACTTCCCTTGTGGCGAGGATTGCCAATGGTGTTGGTGCGTTGGAGGGGCGAGATGTGACATATATCTCTACCCACTCATTGAGATCACCGCGGTACTCCTTGATACAAGCATCATCATGTGAGGCTTGATGAGAATGACAATGAGACCCTCATTTACCATTCCCGGGCTATACAAGCGAGTTTAAAGCTTCCTAACCGGAACTCTCTTTTGTATAAGTCCCAATCACTTACTTTTCGACCTCATTGAGGGGCGTCGAAGGCGCATAGAAGCTCACGTCTCGCCGGGTCATCAAGGAGAATGGGGCGAGATAGGCGGGGAAGCTCCGAGGGGCCACGGCCTACACGCGGCCGTCCCCATGCGGGGCTATTTCGACTATGTAGACTCACGGGGTTACACCCGGTTTTCGGCATAGCGGGGATACACACGCTTTTCGAGGGGAAGCTAGCGGCTCAAGATGGCAAGGGCATAGGATCGATCATCAGGCTCAGAGGACTACCACCACCACCACCTATTCATCCCGTCAATCCGCCCGGAGCGGCGGCGATTGACAACCTTGCTTGCACTCAAGTCGAGGGCTGGTAATCCCGCAGTGAGATACATAATACATTAACTAACCATGTGCACAAGCGACTATATGGCGGCCGTGAGCCCGGCGACACTACCGCGACATCCACCAAATCTTTGTAAGGTTTCCAAGCGGCCTGAGAGAGCCTCGGAGATCGATGGGTATAATCCCGATGCATAGGCCTCTGAGCTAGCTTGGGGAGGACCATGAGAGGTATGCATTTTCAAATTCTCCTTATTTCTTTGAGTTATTTATTATTTAAAAAAACACGAATATGAAAAAACAACAAAAATATGATTCCACTCTTATTATGTGACTTAGAATGTTTAAGTTTCCTAAGTTGAGATGATGAATAGTTGCTTTCGTCCATAATTCATTTTGTGCCTAGTTTATGACTTTGTATTCCCCAATATTTAAGTTTGTTGGCTAATAGCGTCTCATCTTGAAAAAACTTGACAAATTGTGGGTTATGAAATACATGATCCTTTTTCTAAGTTTTTGCTTGAAATTGATATGGTACAAATGGATTATGCTATGAGTTTGTTCTTAGAGAAACTTGACATCAGGAAGATTTGTTTTCAAAAATTCAAAGCTCAAAAGTTCCTCAATGATCATAAATACCTACGAGCCATATGACATGCTTTACATCTTCAAAACCTTAGTCATATCTTATTTGCTTGTAGAACTTTATTTTGTGTCAAATTGTTTGTGACCTATGTTGAGATACTTGTCATACTCCCTTGTTCAAGAAAAACATTACACCCACCAAATAAGCCAAGCTATTTGGTATCTTTTTATTGCATAATATTAATAGTCAACTAAACATGAAATAAGGGCTTAAAATAAATATCAACATAATTTAGGGGCCAAACTAGCGAGAATTCCACGAGTTTTGGTGATTTATATATTTTTAGGGATTAAGCGAGGGAAAATGCTAGAGTTTGCAAGCCATACGATGTAAAGACTTGTCGCGAAGCAACTCAACTTGGCTACCACCAAAAGAACACTCTAGAAGGCGAGGCCCCTGAAGGTGGAACCCCACCGCCATAGGCCCGGCTTCGGCCGAGCTAGGGGGGGGAGTCGTAGAGCTCGGCCCCGCTGTCGACCTCCGGCTTCTTATGCCGGTTCACCACCGCCATTGAGGAGAGATCTAAGCCCTTGATTAAGGTTGGTTTGATCCAGGCCCGCGGTGCATCCTCAGGGGCTATATAACAAGACCTCGGCCCTAGGTAAAACCTAATTCATACCTAATTCATTCTCATTCATTCCATTCAAGTCCCATCATCAAGACACCAAGTCAAGATCCAAGCCCTAGTTCCAACATAATTAGAGCATTAGCTATCTAGGCTAGTTCTAGAGGAAGTCAAGCTTGCCTTGGATTCCTAATCGTCAAGAAGTAGTGGAAGCCAGAGCTTCTCGTGGCTTCTCTCTTGTATCTAATTTGTAAGTATTTGGTTAGTTACATTTTGTTATGGCGTTGTTCTATTCAATGATTATATTCTTAGTTATATGTTCTCATGTTTATTATGATTATATATCTAGTTTAGCTAGATTGTCTTTATATTCAAGCATGGAGTTGTATAGCGCCCACTTAGGTGCACTCTTTGTGGGTGATCGCACAATGTAAATGTGGTGTTTATACAATGTTTGCCTTAATTTTGCCTCACACATTAGGGTTTTGTGGTAGATCGTGTTTGTGACATTACCATTGAGTCCTACGTAGTCCACACTCCAAATGTAGGTTTAGTTGATCTTTTATTACTATGGTAGACCTTTCGTTTTCTGATCTTCCTTAGTAATATTCACCCATGTGTGGATATATTGCTTTTCGGCCATGATTTCTAGATGTATTGCACTAATCGTAGTATACATTGACATATGATTAGGAGTAACTTAGGAATATTACGTACGCTCTACCTATACCATGTTAATATTGCCTTTTATGATACATTCTAGTGGCATACCATGATCTTTTGACTTGGTGATTTATCATATCATTTATCATTATCTTTATTATGTGACTTATCTGGTTTTGAGTATAGTTAGATTCATATGGTTTACTCTACATTACCATACCGCAAGTGAATCAATCAATCTACCCATAAGCCTACCCCTTCCCCCCGTGGTAAAATATAAATACGATACCTAGACTTACTCCCGGTGAAGTGCTACAATGGTATTTCTATCTAAACTGCCGGATATCTTTTATATTATTTCAATAATTCAAGTGGCATATTAAGAATACCATACACGCATTTCTTAGCATTACCGCTAGGGTGCGAGACTAGTGCGTAGGTGATGCTAGAATGTGTGGTACACCTCTATGCATATCACGAAAGTGAGATTAATTCCACTCTTGATAATGATGCGAGGAGATATACACCTTTTAACTCAAATCCAAACTCTTTAACTTCGTCTAACCCTTTTTTGCTAGATGTGAGATTAACTCCACCTCGGGCTAACATTTAGATAGATACCATTATACATTTTACGGCGCCGTCTCCGGTTGGATCTTAAATCCATCCTTTAGTGATTGCGTTAAGAAATGTCAAATAAGCATTTACGGCGGATTGCGCGAAGGGTGCTAGCCAAACCTAAAAAACACATACATGGATAGATTGATATCACTTGCATCACGTAATGTATTGAGGACCCATTATCGCTTCTCAAAGGGAGGCTTACCCTTGTTTGTCTACTTGTTTTTGATCTTATGCGGGGTAAATGTATGAATTGGGTAACCATCAGGAGAACTTCGTTGATGATCGAAGCGTTAATCGAAAGGCGAGATCCAAGCTTCTTAGAAAAACTCCAACACCTTATACGAGGCGAGCGTTGATCAAATCGGGGCAAAGCTTATCGCCTATATTTGAGGCCATGGTCGACAAGACACGCCGTGAGTTCTCGGCTCAACTACGGCCAATGTTGCGCCTTTGGTAGGAAGTTGCGATTGGGGACCATGACTTTGAGCTCAAGCCTAGGCTCATCAACATGGTGCAAGCTAGCCAGTGCATTGCGGAAAGGCACGAGGGGAAGGCGCCAAGTGCTCATCTCCAACACTTCCTAGAGATTTGCGGCACTTTTACCATCAAAGGAGTACCAAGAGATGCAATCCTTCTCCGCCTCTTCCCATTCTCACTCTTGGGAAGCTGAAGAAAAGGGTTCTACACTACAAAAGAAAAAGAATACCACCTAGTCACTGCTCTCTTGCCTTCCTCGCCAAGTTCTTTCCTATAGGAAAGACAAATGCCTTACGAGGGAAGATTTCAAATTTTAAACAACAGCGATGAACTGATTCCTAAGCGTGGGAATGCTTCAAGATTATATTTGAGAATGTCCACATCATGGGATGGAGAAGTGGCTACTCATGCAAACTTTTCTACCACAAGGGCTAAATACTAGTACCAGTAGGAGACCATGGATGCCGCTTGCTAGAGGTGCTTTCCTATCACTCACACATACCAAAGCTATTGAGCTTGTGGAGAAGACGGCTTCCAACGGACTTGGAGCGAAGAGCGTCAACCCTACCCTACAAGATCGGGGAGGAATGCACCCGGCTTAAGGAGGTAGACATGTCGCATGTCAAGATGGACCTAATAATAAAGAAGCTTGAAGAATGAGCTCACGAGAAGAAGGGAAGTCATGCAAATTCTTGATTCCATGACATGTGAAGAATGTGGCAGCCACGGGGCTACAGGCAAGAGCTGCCTAGAGATTGAAAGAGCATGTGAACTACATCAACAATAACAACAACTATCATCCTCAGCGAGAATCAAAAGTTAGAACCAGCGAGAGGCCCAACTACCAAGGTAACCACTGAGGGTAATTATCAGGTAACTTAATTTCAATAATAATTACAATTAGCCTTCCTTGAGAGACCTGCGTCTAAACCATGGTAAGACCATGGAGAACCTATCTAGGAAGTTAGCTTCCAATGATAAAAATGATAGAAACCATCAATAATAGAATGGATTAGCTTTTTCTTCTACAATTAAAAATTAGCATAGCTTCAATAAGATGATAAGTCTCGAGATTTCTCAAGCGGCTATACGTTTCCACTAACCCGCGCCGGTAAGATTACGGGCGTAGGAAAAATTAGAAATCTGCAAACCTTGTCGATTATATTCAATGTAGGTCCACTACTACAAAAGATTTTTTCAAGGGGTTGGGCGACTCCCTACCACCCAAGAGAGGAATCCATGGAGGCCGATCATCCGCAATCGAATCGGGCGCATGTGTTAGAATGGCTATGTGACTTTCGGCTTTCGAACATCAATATCATGCCTAAGGTAATTTATGAGAAAATTCATGGTGATCCATTATTGTACACAACCATGTGCTTTACTGACTGCGGGGCAGTCCTTTGCTACCCCAAGGGGAATACTTCAAGGCGTTTGTATA
>JADLZK010000464.1:0-135439 GCA_015847255.1 Hyparrhenia diplandra
ACCCTAATGCCATGACAATGCCTTGTTTAGGGTCATAACAAAGGCACCATGTTTAGGGTCCTAACAATGCCATGTTTAGCGTCGAGGACAATGCCATGTTTAGGGTCAGGCCAATGCAATGTTTAGGGTCATGACAATGCCATGTTTAGGGTCATAACAATGTCATGTCCGTGATTTTGTTTGCATTTTATCTTTGTATTGGAATGCATAATGGATGTTATCCTACATTCTAAGGCCATTAGGATCTGCATTATTTCGTAATAGGCTTGACAGGGGCTTCGTGGTCAACGCCAAACACGACCACGCTACGTAAGTTATACGTGGACCGATGCAAATGGGTTACCGCCCCTTGGTAAGATGACTAAGTGGGGTTGGAAGAACATGATCGAGAACTTCTACAAGGCGTAAGGTGTGGTTCATAACAACAAGATATTTGGCGCCAGATACCGTGAACTTAAGACTTTATGGGCAAAGCAACGTGGCATACAACTAACCCAAACAAGGCTTGGGCCGTCAACGATGGCTTTGTCGACGCCTCCCTCAATGGTGGGCCGAGAGCAAAGCAAGGTACACAATGTTGTAATGTCCACATGCCTTCTCAAGTTCAGTGTGTTGGGATTATGCTGAGTTGCTGACAACGTTTCCGCTTTGTGTTCAGATGGCTAAACTGAAGCAAGTGCTTCCGTGCAGCCTTACATGGACCAGATGTTTGAAGGAGTGGTAGTCACAGGGGAGACAGCTTACGTTCCAAGCCGGCGCCAAGCACAAGTAACCATTAGCAGCGACGACGAGGAAGATGGCGGGCACGACACTGGTAGTGATGCCCCTGGAGGAGACGACACTAGTACCGGGTCGATGCCCCTAGCGGCTACACCACCCGGCGGACACCACGAGCACCGCACTCCGGCGATGGCGGCAAAGAAGAGGTCTTTCAACACCTTCTTCACCCACAGCACCGCAACCAGTCCAAGCAAGAAAACAAAGAAGAACCGTAGACTATCTGCCATAAAGGATTCAATCCAAAACCTCGGCAGCCTTATGAACCGTGGAATGTCTTCCAGGGAGGTAAGGCAGCAAATGTGGGAGAATGAGCAGGGCAAATTACAGAAAGCGAACGAAGAATGGAAGATCAAGATGCGCAAGGTGTCTAAAGAGGTTAAGGCGATGGTGGCTAGAACTCGAGATAATAGTCTGTGGGCTGGATCTGTGGCTGTTTGTGAATCTGAAGCCCGCATGACCAACTATGAGGAAGCAGAAGATGATGAAGCAAAGATGGTCATCCTAAGGAAGCGCCACGCCACGCCAAGGCGGTGGGGCACTAGAACCTAGCGTGCATGCATGTAGGGAAGTGTTAGTAATTTGTGTTGTGTTGTGTAGTGGATTTATGTAACGTATTTGTGGAACTAACGTATCATGTGGAACACTATGTTATTGTGCAACTAATATATTATTGTGTTGTGGTTCATTTGGATGAGTTCTATTGTGCTTGCTGTGTTTTGGGTTTTTATTTGAGCAAAAGGTTGACAGGGGGTGAAAAATGGTAGCATAAAAGGTTGTATGTCTTCGTCATGCATCATTACTTATCAAATTTGGGACTAGTACTAATGGAAGCTTTGTTTCTATGATTCATTGTGTCAGGTGCACCACCAAGATTTCTTCGCCCGGTGTTGGATGAAATTGCTCTTAGGAGGAAGAAGTGGGAGGAGGACTTTTGGGCAATGCTAGAGGAAGATGAGCAAGAAGATGAACAATTTGCCCCGATGCTTGGTATGTTGGTCGAGCATCGTACCCATTTTGACAAGTATTGCAATAGGGCGCATTATAGGGTGCCTAAGATGTGCGGGTTGGAATGGGTAGAAGACAAACTAGCCTCGATTACTCTTGCTACACCATGTTGAAGATCTCTTGTTTGGTTTTGGCTAATTAGTGACACCTAAGGACTAATCTCTCGATGCTAAGTGTTTGACTAGATTGGAGATTGGTCGGACGGAGTTGGTGTGTGGTGATCATGGAGGATGGATCGAGGTGATCCAAAAGATGATCAAGCATGCAACTCGGTGGAGTTTCGAGATCAATTGCCCCCAAGGCAAAGGTATAACCATAGGGCTTTTGATTTCACACCCAAGACACCATAGAGAGTGTGGGTGGTTATAGGATCGATAAGCCATACTATAAAGAGGGGAAAACTTTCGTACATATCGATCCTCACGTGCCTTTAGGTTCAAGTCTCATATGCATGCATTCTAACCTAAAGAGCTAACTCCGCTTTGTCGAAAATGTTTTGAAAATGCTAACACATGGTGTCGAGGTGTTCTTCGACGTGTCGCAACAAGAATCAAGTGGCGGAAGTCGGTTTGGAGCAAAGGCGAAGGAACGACGACAAAACGACGGAAATTCGCAGCTCAAAGTGATCGGACGCGACCGGTCGCTGAGTCCGGTCAGAATAATGTAAAGGGTGTAAACGGGGGGTTCGCCCCTCGGGCCGGCCGGACGTATCGACGGATGCTTCGGTCGGCCGACGGAAGCATGACGGGACGCTGGCCGACGACCGGCCGAGACAGGGGGCAAATCCACCGTTTGGGCGTTGTCGGTTGTGACCGGATCCACCGACCAGGACTCACCGGTGAGTCCGATCAGTAAGGCCCGGCCAGCCGCAGTAAAACCGTGGGTTTCCTCCCAACGGCCACATTTCGTGGTGTGAGGTATTTATACCCCTTGGCCGCCTCTTGCTCTCTCTCTTGGTCATTTGAATCACTCCTAACATCTTTGAGCAAGCAAGCAAGCCCGCCTCCCTCTCATTCTTGATTTGAGCTTCATTCTTGAGAGAAGAGTTGATCCTAGTGCATTGCATCAAGTTCTTGCATCTAGAGGCACTTGGGGATCGTTGTGAGACGGTGGATTTCTTGTTTCTCTTGGAGACACCGCTCCTAGCCGGCTTGGTGAATTGGTGGAGTTGTTGGCAAGAAGAGGTGATTGTTTCTTGGCCACCTCCGCTTGATTTTGTGAGAGGATTACGCACTCCCTCGGGAAGACAAAGTGCAAGGAACACATTGCTCGTGCTTTGGGTTACCTCACTTGTGAGTGGTGTGTTGAGGCTAGCAAGGGCACCGCCTAGCTCAAACACCATCCTTGTGTTGGTCGGCACAACCGGAGACTAGCTTGTCGGTGTACAAGTGAACTCCGGGTGAACAAATCGACTTGTTCATTGTCTCGGTGTGTGGATCATCACCTTCGTGTGATTGATAGCTTTTCTTCTTCCCGGTGATTGGTTGACATCCTCTACACGTCGGTATAACAAGCTTCTCACTCTTGCATTACTTTCCTAGTTTACCTTGAGTAGAGAGCTAGCACTTGCTTTGTGTAGTTGTTCTTGCTAGCATAAGGACCATATTAGGATTGCTCACTAGTTAGAGTAGTGACATAGCTCTTGCGTGGCATAGAGATCATAGAATATATTTAGAATTGTCACTAGAGGCTTGCAAGACAATAGAGCTAGTGCAAACCGCTTTACGCCGTGTTTTATACTAATCGGTTTGTTTAGTTGAGCTTGTAGAAAATTTTTATAGGCTATTCACCCCCCTCTAGCCATTTAGGACCTTACACATGTTTAGGATATCCCCAGAGATGTTCTATAAATTGCACCAAATGTTAACTACTGAGTACAACCTCAAAGACACTGCCAAGTCTACTGCTCTTGAGGCTCTAGGCATGTTTCTCTGGATTTTAGCTGGTCCAGAATCATATAGGCAAGCCGAGGACAGATTTGAGAGATCATTAGGAACAGTCCATGCCATGTTTTATAGAGTGCTGAAATGTGTCCTAAAGTTTGCGGGCGATATCATTAGACCTAGAGACCCAAAATTTACAAACATGCATGGTAGACTCATGAGCAGCCGGTTCTATCCTGAGTTCAAGGACTGCATAGGCGCTATAGATGGCAGTCACGTGCATTGTATAGTACCTCAAGACAAATTTGTACAAAGACATGAATCGGAAGGGGCTCGACCAATACGAGAATGTCATGGCAGCTTGTGACTTCGACATGCTTTTTACATATGTGCTGGCTGGTTGGCCGGGCTCTTCTCATGATATGAGAGTGTTTGATCATGCCTTGACTGAAGTGTTGGGGGAGTTTCCACACCCTCCTGAAGGTATACACTTGTACATGTTTGTATAACCGGTTCTAATTTAGTCACCTTACACTTACAGGGATTTTGGACTCCTACTGTTGGCAAGTTCTATCTGGTGGACTCCGGGTACCCAAACCGGCCAGGATACCTCGCACCATACAAGGGAACCATGTACCACGTCCAAGACTATCAAAGCGTCGAAGAACCACGAGGTAAAAAGGAGACCTTCAATTATGCCCATTCGTCTCTCCGAAATGTGATTGAACGGGCATTTGGTGTCTTGAAAATGAAGTGGCGCATACTGTATTATGGAATCCCTCCTTATCCGGCTGAAACACAAACACACATAATAGTTGCTTGCATGGCTTTCCATAACTTCATTAGACTTAGTGGTCTAGCTGATAGTGACTTTGCGCTGGTGGATGAACATGTTCATTTCGTGCCGGCAGAGGCATATGCTGATCAGCCTGCCACTGTTGATGCCCCAGATCAAGAAGATGTTGAAGCAATGAATGTGTTCCGTGATTACATTGGGGATCACTTGTACTCTAGGTCCTGAGAAGTTTATTTGCATTTGTGTGCTGAGAATAATAATGTTGGTTTGCTGCCCCTCTTTGGGTTGTTGTTTAGATTTATTTGCTCAGAAACTTGAATAATGTTTGTGATTTTCGAGGACTGGTAATTATTGTTGACGAGTTGTTAATTACGGTTTGTAAAAAACAGCAGTGTTGATGTCTTGTAATAAAGAGCACAATGGAGGACTGTCGTTTTTAATGTATTGATTGAGGCAATTTTTCCTGTGATTGAATGGATTTCATTGGTTGTTGTAGTAAACAGCATATCATTGCGTTGAAATATGGTGCCTTTGCACCCTGTGTGTTTTTGTTCGGTCTGTAAGAAGAAAACAGGTTGTTGATGGCAATAATGTTTTTACTCATGTGTAATTACAATTTGGAGGGACTGAGTATGGTCTGTAGTAATGCATGAGCAAAGATCATGTTTGCGTACTGTTGCATGCAAAATCATGCATGGCATGCAAACCGACACCATGCATGGCAGGAATGGGAAGGTGGGGGTAAAACTGTCTTTGAGCACCCTCATTCAATGTGTGGAATGGGATGTTGCAGAATTTGCTAATATTTCTAACCATTTGCAATTCGCTAAAATTTGTTACCCTCACTTTGCTAAATTTTAAATTTTTAGAAATTTCAACCATCTAAACGTGGCTAGACTGGTTGCTTCTAGGACTACGCCCAGATGGAGGGAGGTTTGCCGCTGCAGGCAGGCGGCACAGCTGTCACTGCCGCCCGCTGCGGGTGCATGCATGCCGCGGCAGGTGTTGTCGCGTCAAAGACGACGCGGCGCCATCAATTCCGATCCGCCGATGCGTCGTCTCTGCTGATCTGATGATGATGATGATGGCCTTTGACACCTGAACGTGACATTATAATCGCCGCGACTAATGCCCGCACGCCCAAATGATAATGCTTCGCTTCGCACCTCGAAACCTCACTTGTTGACGAGTTCCAACGACGATCGATCCGGGCCACGTTCACCAAAAGACAGGGCAGGCAGGCGGCGTGGCTGCCGTGCGACCGTGCCGTGCGCGTGTCCTCTTGACCCTGGCTCGCTCGTCGCCTGCCTGCCCACGCAGTGGCGAGAGGGCACGCCGGCACGGCAGCCGGTCGCTGCGCACGGGCTCCTGGCGCGTTGAAACCGACAAGACGTGGGGCCGGGGATGTACGAACGGGACTGGAACCGTGGAACACGGCGTCGGTAGCGCACGGGACTCGCGAGGCTGGTGCCTGGTGGATTCGGACGGTCCCTGCGCCCCAACGCCGCGGCCGCCACCGGCTTCCGGGGACGAGGCCTCATCGCCGGCGACTCGGTTACGTGTTGCGACGACCTGCGACTTTCGCTCCCTGGGGTGTGGGTGGGAGTGGGACCCGACCAGACCAGAGGTTTTGGTTTGGAGGCCCATTGTCAGGATGCCGGCTAGGTGGGTGGCGAGAACGGCGCGGCAGCTGTCTGGAGACCGGAGGAGTATAAAAACTGAAAAGGTGATCCTCGCCGAGATCCTGTCGCTGCCAAAAGAAACATTTTACTTGTCCTCTCAATGGAGTATTAACCGCTGGCAGTCACTTGTTCGCCCGCTATGTTTTTTGTCACGGCCGACTCGAGGCTGGAAAACACACCGTAATACTACTGCTGACGGCCTTACGGCGACCAATTGTGGAGGTAAACGCTTGGAGCACTAGAGGTACTGGGCTGATGCGGCAATTGAGCTAAGAGTACACTGTACACCTGCTCCTTTGACCCTTTTGACTGTTGTGGTGACTAGTCACCGTCTCCGCTCAACTTTTGACTTGCCAACTGACCAAGGTCAAACGGTCGTTTAAATTACCGCAGGGTGCTCATGTATTCCGGCCCGGCATCCAAATTCCTACGCGCACCCGGGGAAACCACACGGCCCGAAAAGCGGGAAGCAGAAGAGAGAGAAAGCGCCGCTTCCTCTCGGCCGGTCGGCCACTTCTCACTGTCATGGTGCCGGCCGGTGCCCCGCCCTCTCCCTCCTCTTCTTTAACAAGGCACCAGCACCACCACCAGCACCTCTCCAAACGAACGAACAAAAAGAGGAGGCCTCCTCGCTCCATCGGCTCACTCCCGTGATTCTGCTTCTTCCCCTTCCCCAATCCCCACCCAGTCTCCTCAACCTCAGCCGTCCCTCCGCCGCCGCCTGCGTGCGACTCCGATGCCGCCTCCGCTCCTCGAGGCGCGCGACTACCTCGGCGCCGGCGTCGGCGCCACCTCGTCGAGCTGCTCCTCCGGCGGCGAGGGGCCACCCGCGCTGCGGCTCGGGCTCCCGGGGTCCGACTCCCCGGCCGCGGCGCGGAGGCGGAGGACGCCCACGTGGACGCCGCGCTCACCCTCGGCCCCGCCCCGCGGCGTCCAGGGGCGGCGCCAAGCGCGGGTTCGCCGACTCCCTCGACCGGTCGGCCAAGCGGGACGGTGCTGCAGAGGATGACGACGCTGCTGCTGGGGGCGTGACGACGAGGGAGAAGGGGGGTAGCTGCAGCTGCTGCCGGAGCTCCGCCGGCTGCCAAGTAAGTGGGTGCTGCAGTTATTTACTGTATTTATTAATGGTTTCGGTTCCTCATATGGGTCTTTTGCTTTTGCGGTGTGAGGATGTATGCGGTGATAGCTCGTTGGGTCTGTAATAATAGGGTTGCTTGATTGCGCGGAGATTGCGGGTGGCAATTACAAGTAAGGGTTAATAAGTTTAGCAACCTAAGCACATAAATAGAAGATGAGGAGCAAATTTCCTGCTGTTAATTTGAACCCTAAGCGCAGAAATACAAGTATATACAGGTTAATTAGTGATTGCCTGCACACCATCAGGACCAGACCAGCATTCTTGTATATACTGTTGTGTGGTTCCAAGTTCTAAACCGACTCCACAAGTTATAGCCACTGTTGATGGAATTGTCATAGAGCCCATAAAGAAGTTGTTTGAGATAGAAGTAGGCAGATTATGTACCATGTAGGCTCTAGATGCATCTAGCGTACACTGGAATATGTGAAGGTCCTGACATAATGCACTTAAATGGTTTTGTGATCTTGTTGAGTAGCCATTTTCATGATGTTTTTAGTGGTATGGAGTCATGGACTTAATTTTTGGGAGTTTATGTTCCAGGGCACAAGTTGTTGGATGGCCGCCTGTTAGGAGCTACCGAAAGAATACACTAGCTGCGACTGCCACAAAGACAAAGGAGAAAGATGAAGGTAGGAGTGAGGCAGGATGCTGTTATGTTAAGGTCAGCATGGATGGAGCCCCGTACCTAAGGAAGGTGGACCTCAAGACATATTCAAGCTATGAGGATCTCTCACTTGGTCTGGAGAAAATGTTCAGCTGCTTCATCACTGGTAAGTGCTTCTGTTTTCTGTTAGTTTTTTTCTGCCACAATTACCGATTTACTTGTCCCCCATCTGTTTATTTTGTTTACCCCTGTTATTGTGATGTAATGAGTTACTGGTTTCCGGGATGCAATTGACTTGTTCCCCATTTAGGGTATAATTAGGTACGTATAATGTTTTCCACATAAAGTCTTGAGGAGTCAATTGACATAATTGTTGAAGGATGAGTGAGAAATTTATAATTAGTTACACTAGCTGAACAATGGCCACTGCACTATTTTGGCTTTCAATGCCGGTCAATGGTTTTTACAGGAACTAGATAGAATGCCCTTTCAAGAGAGAGAGTTGACATTGCTTGATTGCTAACAAAGGTTCGAAAAAAAATTCTTCCCTGCATATATAGTGGAGAGGGAGGGAGGGATGGTGGGAGAGGCTAGTTGTTTGAACTAGCTGGAAGTCAGCATGTACATCAGCCAATAAGTATTGACCAGGATTATTTGGAATGCCCTCTTTAAAAGAACAAGGATATAAAACGATATTACAATTTATGTCCTAAAGTTCTTATCCTCCTAATCTGCATAGCAAACTGATAGAAAATCACCGTAATCATTATTATCAAGACCTTTAAGGAGGTGAGCTAAAAGAAATGCTGTATGTTTATCTGTGTTTCATACGTTTCTGGATTTGTTACTCTGAACTTTAAGAAGTATTGACTATTGTGTCCTTAAAAGTATATTTGTATTCATAAAACATTTCTAGCTCTTTTTATAGGAATATTTCTCTCCCTACTTCAGGGCCAAGGCCTTCCTTTGTTCTGTCAATATAGACGTTTCTCCAATAAATACATATGTTTAAACTAGTGATATCGCAGGTCAAAACAGTTCATGCAAGACATCAAGAAGGGATAGGCTTACTGATGGTTCTAGGGCTGATGCCCTTCAGGACCAAGAATATGTCCTTACTTACGAAGATAAAGATGCTGACTGGATGCTCGTTGGTGATCTGCCCTGGGAGTGAGTTCCTAACTTAGTGCAAATGATACTGTTCACTTTCTGTTTATATGCAAATGATAGGGTTAAATCGATGTGATTTTGGTGCAGCAGTCTAGACTAGGTGCAAATCATTAGAAAACACCTGTGTTTAAGATGTGGCAACAGAAAAATTAGGAAATGGGTACAGTGAAGACTCTATAATGTGATCAAATGTTTAGATCTACTTGTGGGCTAAATTGGCTATTCTATTGAGTTTACCAACTTCTTCGAATGTTCGATTTTGCACTTCTTTAGGATCAAAGGATTCAGATTATCTAATGCATGAATTTTTCCCTCCATTGCAAATAGTTTACTTTGGCTTTGTCCTAACTCAAATTTCTTGAACTACCAAGGTTTTAGTAAAATATGTTGACATTTATAAGCTCATATAAATGCTTTATCAAAATATATTTCATGGTGAATTTAATGAAACTAATTTGATGTTCTATATGTTTGTCCATTTTTATTTTCCTTAATCACTTATCTGTGATCCCTGACATCAATTATTCAGATTTTTTTCTTTCTATTTTATTTTATTGTTTAACCAGCTATTGATGTATTGGACATTTACTAGTTATTTCCAATGTCCCTTTTGCAGCTTGTTCACCACAATTTGTCGAAAACTTAGAATCATGAGAGGCTCTGATGCTGCTGGCATGGGTATGTGTATGCACTAGCATATGTCCATCTTTGACTGTTGAAGACTTTGCTTGATATTAAATATTATGTTGTGATTTTATTTTCTTGGGTTGCTTTAAATTTTAGTTCCTAGTCAGTATTATCTGTCCTTGTGGTAGTTTATAATCAACGAAACTGTACATTTGAATATGTTCTTGTCCTGGAAACACAAAAATAGCTGTAATACTAATGTTAGGGCAGATTTAATTTCAACAAAAATGTGAATGCTCATGGCGAAAGTGTTGGCTGAGCATGCATCCACCAGGGAATCCGATATTGCTGTTTCCTCTGGATGTGGAACACCGAAATAGGAAATAGCTGTAATAAGAGTTAATGTTAGGGCAGATTTAATTTCAAAAGAAATGTGAATGGCCATGGCGAAAGTGTTGGCTGAGCATGCATCCACCAGGGAATCCGATATTGCTGTTTCCTCTGGAAAAATGTGGATCTATGGGCACATCCAGGATTCTGCCAGAAACACTTCTTATCTAGATTTCTCCTTGGAAATGTTTCTCTGGTGAACTAGAATCATTTTGTGGAGCTATTTGGCTAGCTGGCTGGATTCTTTGAAACTAGAACTAGAATCACAGGAAACAACATATTTAGCTGTTTTAGTCCCCTAGGCAAAAATCTGGAATCAATTCAGGCTGTTTCAAGACTGAATAGTCTTATCGCCTGCTCGTTTAGCAACAATTCTGGTGTTGCTGGCTGGAATCAGAACCTTCTGATGTGCCAAACAGGACCATTAACCTTGAGATACTGCCGAGTCATAGTAAATGCTTATTTCATGACATAAAAAATACTCATTTTGTGGCTGATATATTTGGTTCAACACATTATGCATTTAAACGTTTGGAAATTCGGATATAGATCTCTGACTTTGAGTGTCAACTACAGTGCGCTATGCTTCTACTACTATTACTCTATAGCTTATGACTTGGCTGCAACTGAACAAAGCTTGGAAACTGCTACCATTTGTGACCAAATATAACTGTTTGCTGAAACCAAGTAACTTGAAACTTCTTGGAAAAGAAAATTGCATCTTCAACCATCACTCTCTGTTCATATATGACATTAGTGAACATTGGCTGCTGTTTTGTTAACTGTACTTTATGGTTCACACATGCCTCAGCTTCATTACGTTTTGTTGCTCTGTACTCAAGTATCCAATCTTCCTGTAGCTCCAAGATCACTGGAACAGATAGCTCGGAACAAATAAGGAAAATGTTGCCCGACAGGCAGAGTCTGAACTAAAGGACAGAGTTTACATGGTGCTGAAGGGAGCGATGTTTTATGTGAAGTGCTTCAGTTATGTCTTTTTATGTGCAGTGAGATCTGTGGCCTACTGTAAGACGCCCATTTTGCCCACGAGGTTGTCACGTGTTATTGTAGAAGGTCGTTTTTGTCTGTGAAAGATCAAACCCGGTAGCTTACTGCTTCCTGTATGATACTTTCATGTGTATTCGGAAGTTTGGACTTCATGTCCTATAACAGAAAAAATGGCCATGTTGTCCAGTAAGAATTGTTCCAGTGCTATGTCTGCAAGTCAAACTAATTATTCGGTGGATCTAGAAAGGATCTAATCACTCAGTGGGTACTCTGCTGAACATTGAGATGATGTAACGTTTACATTCCTGCACTTCTATGCTATATCTGAATCGGGATATTGTTAACATGGCTAACGAGGGGCAAACTGAACTAATATGTTCGCCACTGAGCAATATGAGTACACGATACAGAGCTGATTAACAGCTGAGTGATTAGATTCTTGATGTTCTTCTGAGCTCTTCTGGATCCTGGTGCGAAAGACAGATGCAAGGTTAGACTGAGTCCCTTCGAATTTTGGGTTTTTTTGATCCAAGCCATCGGAATTTTCCTACTTTGAAGCTGAGCCATTACAATTCGAGTAATTTGAGATCTGCCATTACAATTTTACAGCTCGATGGTTCCAGCCATTGTGTACGTATAACTCGTTCTTGGGCCCACTGTCAGGTCAACAGCCACGTACAGGAACTCATATGGACTGAGGCCTTTTCTTCTCCGTCTATTTCCCGTCTCTCTTCCGTCTTCTTCATCCTCCAAGAACCCTAACCCTAACCCGCCTCCATCCCATCCCGTCGCCCTAGCACGCTTCCCCTCTTTTGGAGCCTCCATCCCCGACATTGATAGAGGGATCAACAGCCGATTCTTGCCATGGCGGCATTTTCAGCGAACATCTTGCGGGCGGAGAGGAGGTGCTCACCAAGGATGGGACTTCTCCTTGCCGATATGACGCCTAGCGGCGAGCTCAACACACGAGATAAGGGGAGGAGGACGTCGCGACGGAAACAAAGATCAAAAGCGCCGAAGAAGAAGAAGTCCCGGGCGGCGGCGTGGACTCCACCGCCACGGCGTGGAGGTGTCCGGCGGGCGGCGCATGCCGGGGGCGGGCTCAAGTCGCCGTGAGGACGGGGCGGTGCGGGAGTCGCGAGCTTTATGGCGCCATGGCGGAGGCGGACGACGCTTCGCTTAGCGGTGGACGGTCGCGAGAACGACGGAGAACGGACGTTGACGGCCGCGGTTGCCTTCTAATTCAGCCGGAGGGGCATTGTTGTCCATACAAAATCTGTGATACACGCATGTTGACGACGACAGTGGGTCCAAGAACGAAGTTATTTAATAATGATTCGGAACCGAGCTGTAAAATTGTAATGGCAGATCTCGGATTCTCTGTAGTGGTTCAGCTCCAAAGTAGGAAATTTCGATGCCTTGGATCAAAAAAACCCTTGAATTTTCAATGAGAATGGTTTATTTCCCCATCAAAGATGCAAGATTCGACCGAATCCCTCTGGATTTAGAAAGAGGATGCTTTATTACCTCTCATCAATTTCCGGTAATCTTGTAGGGGAAATAGTAGATCGAACTGAACTTTGATGTTCTTCGGTAAGCCTAGGGTCAGATATGACAACAAGATGTGTTTGATAATAAGGGCACTTATAATACTAGAAATTATCATGGGTTCTATTGTTTTTGGGACATTGTGTCAAGAAAACTATTCTCCACAATGCAATTTCTATCATGATGTTAAATGGCCTACTTATCACTCTCACAAATTGTCTTGGTTAAGCGTGAAGACTTGGTTTCTTAGTTAGAGCAAGTATTATGGCGGGTCAGTTCTATTAAAATGATGATGTGGAGGAGAGAGAGGGAGGAGAGAGAGCTCGTAAAGCTCTGACCCGTTTGGGCAAAAAGAACCAATGAACTATGTGAGATGGACAAGTGAGCCCTATATTAATTAGAAAGAGCTACTTGTATGGGTGAAATTTGGGAGAGGCCATGTAAGGAACTTTTTTGGCCCAGAAGAACTGTGGGCTGTATTATATCTATAATTCTTACTTGGTTTTTGGTTTGTTTTTTCTTTGTCTCTCTTTGATAAATACTGACACATCATCAAAAAAACAATAAATAGGGGATAATAAATAAGGATAAAACTATAATAGAGTCTGCATTGTGAGTCTTTCTAACACATTCTATCCAAACAAGTTGGAGTTGGATTGCTTACTCTGCTTTATTACGACCCCGTTGCCCATCCTCCCGAGTCTACAGCTTTTTTTTTTTTTTTTTTGACAACACCGAGTCTACAGCTTTGGTAGGAGTAGTTGGTACAAGAGAAGAAAAAGGACGACTGGATGAATGAAAAAGGAAATACTGAAGCGAGACGTTTGCTTCAGAGTTGAGTTTGAGAGACGAGAGAAGCATTGCACGACAAGGGGATGTGCCCGTCCTGGCGCTTGGCGAGATCTGGTCGGCCTCCCCGGAGCAACTGCGCGTTACCAACCATCGCAACAACTCCAGATCACCACTGTATCACCCGACCCCAGTTTGCCGCTGCCGCCGCTGGCCGATGCCATTTCCCAACACGTCTGCCGCGCTGCGCACCTCGTGGGCCCTCAAGGATCCGAAGCTAGCGAAACTGCTTGCACTACCTGCCAGCAAGAGAGCACGATACTTAGCAGCCATAGCAACAGTGCCACACAACTGCAGCTCAGCTCCACTGTGAAAGCTCAGGTCAGGTCGGTCCCTAGCACAAAACTGGCATCCTGACCTCCGTCCGTCCCCGGCCTTGTGCGGTTCTCACCAGCAACTTCTGCCCGGCATTAACATCGTCACGCACAATTGCGCGCCTCACGCGGCCTGTAAGTTGGTACGTCACACAGTAACTCCGCTACGATTCCGGCCGGGCGGCCGGGCGAGCCGTGCTCCGTCCTGCCGGCTCATTTAACCGGGCCTCCGTGCCGAGCGCCCTCTCGATCGTCTGTCTCACCGTGTCCGGTGGAGCCTCCATGATTATTCGTTCAGGACGGACGGGACCGACCCTGGGGGCACCGCGGCAGCCCACAGCCTGGTGATGGTGGCGACCGGATCACCAGGCGTCCAGTCCAGGCCCAAAGGGGACCAGACGGCACGGCATCACCAGCACTGACCGATCGAGGACGGACCACACTGCGACCTCGACGACACATGGCTCGGGTCGCGGCCTCGACCACGACGTGCGTTCTGGTTCTGCTGCGGCGCACGAGAGCGGGGCCAGTTAGCGGCGCCCCCGCCATGCGCGACGCGATGCCGATATGCCATCGGTTCGGTGCGCGATGGATCGACCGCGACGGAACACGGCCAGTTGCGCGCCATGACTCGCTGCGCCTCGGGCACGGACAGCCCCAGTGGCCGTGCACCCGCCAGTCACATGGCCACGGGACCCCCCCGCTCCTCTGACTTCGCCGCCGGGCCGTCCCCGTCGCGCGCCCGCTGCCATGCCGGTGACGGGCCCAGCGGCCGGGATTTACTTGGACTATGGGCGGGCGAAACCGGCCGGCCTGTTTGAACGCGTTTGGATAGAGGATATACGCACGTACGTTACGTGACAGCACAACAGACTCGCAGTTATGGATGTCACGCGCGCGTACATGCGCGAGCACTCAGGCATGTACTGTGACACAAGTGGGAGCGGTGACCCTTTTTACACCAACACATGAACTATGCTGCCCATGGCCTTGAATCTAGGCATGGTCGGTCCCCATGTGTGCTCGGTGGCCCTGTTCGCCGGGCTTATCGGTAGAGGCGGCCAGTGATATTTTATCTCACAAAGGCGTGGCCGCCCGGCCAGCTTTTCTTCTCACAAGATCGCCAAACCACGGACAGCCAGCCGAACAGGCTCGGTGTCTTGCTCCATGTCTCTTGTCTCCATTGGTTCCCGTTGGAGTAAGCGACACTGCTGATATAGTACAGTTATAAATATTGGATATGTTTATTTCGGATTAAAATCCGATTTCTCGGTTGGCCTGCCGTGGCCCGTGCCTGCCACAGAGTGTGCGTTTGACGGATCGGACGGTGGAGAAATTCACAGGTTCGGTAAAAACAGACATACTGTACGTGGACGAAATGACGAATCGATGATCGTCGACCGCGGCTGCGTAAATGCAACTCGATTCTTTTGTTCAGTTCCCCTCCAATAATCTCCGTCCGTCACACCGAATAGCCTGAACCTAGCTGATGACCACAGGCACACCATGGCGGCTGTCGATGCTCTGCTGCCAACATCGCCATGCCCACATGCCGCCAACCACTGGTATGTAGGCTACCTTTCTGGTATGAATCGAGAGTAGGCTTGGACCCTTAACCTGGTAAATTCTTGTTCACCTTCTCTGTCGTGTTAAATTAACCTCTAAGCTCTAATAGCAATAGCTATTGATATTGGAAAAAAAAAAGATGTGTTAGTAGTATTAGTCTCAATCAATAAGTCAGTCTCAAGGAAGTGAAGTACTGAAAGAAAGTATGTACCAGAAAGGAAACATCAACGCGGAACACGTACACACGCATCACAAGTTCACAAAGCTGGCGAGCGTGTACCCTCCTCCTCCTGCCTTGTCCGATGCCCATGCCCCCTTCTCGATCAGGAATACCTGAGACATCCCATGCTTGTTACATCGCGGTACGTACGTACGCCCAGCCCACGACGAGCAGTCAATCGTTTGTAGCCATTTTTTGCTTCTCCATTGGCCTGCGCGTACGGAGAACAGGGGACATCCTTGGCTGTTCTTCCCCAAACGATTCTTCTACCTCCAATAATGCAGCTCAGCGGGCGATCGATGGATGAGTGGACGGACCGATCCGGAACGTGCGGCCGCTGCAGCGCGCGCGAGTTCATTGGCTATTGCCGCGCAGTGCGGCCGTACGCCCGCGCAGGCACGGATCGCTATCAGCGAGGGCGGGGGCGTCCGATCCGACTCCCTCTGCCGTCCCGGCGTCCCCATCTGGTTGTAGCAAGATTCATGAGGCAGCGAGTGACGCACGCAGGCTGCAGGCACCAATCAGCCAGCAAGAGAAAGCCGAGCACCGAGCAGGGCAAGGGCGCAAGGCTACGGCGCGATCGCAGTCGCAGTCGCAGGCTGCGCCGCAAGGACGGTGCCGCACATGCCACGGGCATGCTTGCCTTGCCCCATATGGTACCCTGACTCCGGCGGCAGCCTTGCTGAGCGCTTTGCCTGTCCCCTTTTGATCCCAGTAAAACGTTACCCCCATGCCCCGCTTAAGCTCAACACCACTCTTGTTCCTGTCAGTCGCCCTGCGGGGGTTTTTTTACCGCGCCGTTAATCGCCACCGCCGCCGTACCCGGACACCTACTTAAACGAGCCACCGTCACGCCGTGCACAGCGGCAGCTCAGCTTGAGTGGCTGCGCGGGATCCGCTCGACAGCGCAGCGCGCGCGGGCAATCAGAGTCACAGCGCCACCATTCAATTCACTCGGGTAGGGTCGCCTCACTTCACTTGCTGCCACCTCCCTCCGCTCCGTCCGCCCATATCAACCAGCTCTGAGCTGAGGGAACTACTCCTCCCACTGCTTCGCGTTCGCGGCGATCGGCTCAGCGCCGTGGCGGTGGCGGTGAGATGAGTCGTGCGGCGCAGACAGGAGGGGGGCGGGACCGGGGGTGGAGGGGCGGCGAGGCTCAAGGCGTCGCCGCGGGCGCTCTTCTCATGCGGCATCTTCAGCACCTGCACACACCCCGCGCTTAGCCCGACGGCGACGCCCAACAACAATGTGGTGCCGGGGAGTGGCGGTGGTGGTGGTTCGGGCACGCCCTGCGCCGAGGCGTCGTCCGCGTCACCGGTGGCGGTGGTGGAGGCGGCAGCGGCGGCGGTGGCCGCCACGCCACCGCCTTCGCAGCGGCAGCACCAGCGGGCGCAGCAGAGGAACCTTGGGCCGTCGTCGTCGTCTTCCTCGTCGTCCTCATCCGCGTCGCAGAGCTTCACGCAGTGGAGGCTGCCGGTGCACCACCCGCCGCACGCGGCGTCGGCGTCGGGGTCGGCGTCCGCGTCCATGACGACAGGCGTCGGGGACGCGCTGCTGAGCGCGGAGGAGAAGTTCGCCACGGGGAGGTGGTGGCGGCGCTAAGGATGGTGGAGCGGGAGATGGAGGCCGCCGCGAGGCCGGTCCCCGTGGGGGTGGTGGCCGGGGTTGTCGCCGCGGTGCGGGAGCCGGCCACGGCGAGGCTCGCCGCTAAGGTGTTGCTCGTTGTGCTGCTGGAGGAGGGGAACAGGGAGACGGCCGTGGAGGCCGGCGCGGCGTCGGCAGCCGTTGAGGCCGTGGCGGCGTCCGGCCCGGCGGGGGCCACGGCCGAGCGCGCGCTGGCCGCGCTCGAGCTCCTCTGTACGGCTCCCGGTGGCGCCCCGGCGGTGCGGAGGGAGGCCCTCGCGGCGCCAGTTCTGGCAAGGGCGGTCGAGGGGATGGCCGGTCGCGGTCGGGAGTGCGCCATCGGCGTCCTGGCCGCCATCTACGGTGGAGGTGGCGCTGGCGGTGAGGACGGGGCGTCGTCCTCGCCGCCGCCGCCGGAGGTGGTGAAGGCGGTGGTGGCGGCGATGCAGGGCGAGTGCAGCGCGCGTGGACGCCGCAAGGGCGCGCAGCTGCTGCGCGCGCTGCAGGGAGGGCGGCCGCCTCGGGCTCGCGTGGGACGGCGTCGGCGATCAGTGAGTGACTGGCACATGGGCCCTGTCTACCAGCCTGAGGACGCCTTCGCTCTCTTGTGTATCCTCTTTGGCTTACACGTGGGACCCTTGTCGCAGTGACCAGTTCAGGAATGGGCCAATGCAATGGATTAGGTAGTTGCCGTGGGGCCTAGGCTACTGAAGCGTGGGCCCGAGTGAGGACGCAGTGGCTTGGCTCTGGTTCATGATGCCCATGCAAACGGTCGGTGGGGTGATTTGATTGATCTGTTGTGGTCACCTTTTGTAGCCTGTGATTTGTACCATCTTTCTCGTGAAAATTTATCGCGCCACTGACGCGTCTGGCCTGGCCCCCATATACAGCTTGTTTCCGTTGCTCGCTGAGCCTGCAACTTCGAGGCGCGGTTTGGAACCCACGGTTTTTACGAAAATTATACACGAATCGGTTCAAAGAACGGTGATGAATCAGTCCGATCAATTGTTGTCACCGGTCACTAGACGCATATAATTTGCGTTCGTTTAAACTTGTCACCAGCCAGTTAACAAAACAACATCAACTCATTTGAAAAAACAACATCAACCGGTGGCCCATGTATCCATTTTTCTCCAACCATGACCAAATGGCTCAATCCGCAACCTAAGAAAGGCGTGGCCTAGAAGATTTGGGTGAAGGCATTCACCTTAGGTGTAGGATTGGGCCCGATATATGTGTGTCAGTGTTGAGTGAGTGTGTTGACGTCGATGGTGACGAGACCTCATGCTCGAGAGCAAGATGTGTCGACGTCTCCTCCATGGCAAATCATGGTCATGGTGCTAAAGTGGTTCAAATCATTGGCGATGAAGGCCAATTCCCAAAGTGAAAATTAAGGCTAGCCACACAAGAAGTGGGAGGTGAACTCGAGCTCTCTTCAACTTCCAATGGTAAACCCGAGATCCGAGAAGTGGATGCTTCCGCCCATAGCGAGACCCGTTGGCTTCATATCATCAACTAGCAAATTTGTGATGGTGAGTTCGTCTTGATGGTTTAACACTTGAGGACTCAAGGTTTATACTGGTTCAAGAAAGGGACCCATATCCTGTCATGGGGTGATGTATTGTGTTCCATCTCCCGCAATCTTCAGAAACCAAACTAGAGTAACATTTCCCACCAAACTAATCCGACTCATGAGTGCAAAGCATGACTTGAAACCATTTTAGATGTAATCTAAATTAGCTTTTCGTTTTCTACCTAGTTTCTTCTCCTCGACCACAAGCAAAGGCAATGCAAGGTCACGCTAGCTCCTCTACAGATCAAACCAAACCTAACCATTTTATGTGCTAACCCAAGCCAATCCAAACTACTACAATTTCCAGCCTATTTGGCTTCAAACTATAGATTAGCACAAAACAGAAACCAAACCACATAAACCGGATTGAACCCAAACCGTTAGCAACTTTACTTAAGGATGGCTGAGTTGTTGACGTGGTGAATTTGTTCGTTGTCGACCCGCCATAGCGTTTGTTTTGTTGGTGGTGCTGTTTTTTAGCAAGTCTAAGGTGTCGTTTGGTTCCAAAGATTTTTTTTTCAGTTGGGACTAAAAAAAGTTGCTAGGAAACAAAACAGGAGGGTCTTTTTAAGACTTTTACCATGTCGCAAAAAAAGGACTTTTATCCTAGAAACCCCTAAAACTACCTTCCAAATGTATATTTTTTTTTCAGAAGTAAAGTTCTAGGACTTTTGGAAACAAACATGACCTAAGTAGGACTATTTTGATTATAGTTTTTGCTATACCAGTGTCCAGTATTATCTAAAAAAATACCAGTGTCCAGTACACAGAGGCACTATGTTGATTTGTGCTAAGAAAAAGACACAGTATATACGGAGTAGTTAGCCAGCAAGGTGTTTCGTTAACAATACGTTAAAAGACGTGAAGTGAAAAAGACATTAGCAACCGAACACCCTCAGTTAGCCAGCAAGGTGTTTATACGATAAAAGATTCGATGTGACAGCGAACAGAAGACTTTTACGTGTAGCAAAGGAACAGGTCACATCCTTTTATCGTATTTTTGAAGATTAAATGTAGGTAAATAAAAAAACTAATTGCACAGTTTGGCTGAAAAATACGAGACGAATCTTTTTAAGCCTAGGTCTATATAGTTGGACACTAATTACCAAATACAAACGAAAAGGCGCTACAAGATTTCAACCCGAAAAATTTCACCAACTAAATATTGGTACGAGGCCCTGAAGTGAAAGACCCGGCGTGCAACAGGTCCCGCCGATCAGGGCCCTCTGGCTGCCAGTCTATCCGGTCGGTCTGTTGCATACTGTAATCCATAAGCTGGAATGGATCGACAGTAAAGCCTACTACAGGTGCAGTGTACACTGCACAGCCTTGCCACCGTATGCGTCGGCGTCAGTCCGCAGCCATGCACAGTGATCGACTGTAGATTACCCATTCTTCTCCTGGCCAGACACGCCGCCGGTTCAGTGCAGTGCCGGAGCCGGGCTAGCTCAACTGCCGAGCTGCGCTGCCGGAGCTGTGTTTACACCCCAAAATTCCTCCCCAAATTTCACTATGCAAAATACCGACACACGTCCGAAAGACGAAATATAGTAAAAAAAATAAACTAATTACACGGTTTAGATGTACATCATCGATTCTTTTTGCCGCCATAGTAAGAGGATAATATTTACCACTAACAAACGAAATGCTGCTAAAGATACGATGCGACATCCGTCCAAAATTTTACACACCAAATTTTGGGTGTTAAACACACCCTCAGATTTAGCGGTGGGTGGCAACGCCTACGCCTACTTCCTGCCATGCCATTGCCCGTTTGCCGTCACCCGGAGTTTGGCATCGGCTTTTCCACGCCAAACGGCCAAAGTCGCCTCGCGCGCGCTCGCCGTGTCGAGTTGACTTGGGATTCCGTTCCGTGATGTCATGTCCCGTGGGCTCTGAACGACCGACTGACTGACGCTGAGTTGACGAGACTGTAGTGTTTGGGTGACGTCCCTTTTTACAGAGCCATGGGAGACTAGCGACTGGAGTCGAGTCGAGTCGGGAGAGCTGCCTGCCCTGTTACCCCAATGGCGTCGAAATCCAACAACTCCTCGCGGTTTTGAGGATGGATGAATGGAAGGTGCAATGTGGGCCAGGAAAGGGAAATTGATGGGGGCCTATAACCCGGAAGGATCTTACCTTAGGCCCATAACATCACACTGGGGTTCATGTATGGGCTTCTTCAGTGGCCTTTTATTTTCCTTTTTCCTTTTTTTCTCTTTTTTGGATTGAAATTTCTTCTTCTGTTTATTGAGTCTAGGTTCCTTCGTTACCTCGATGATGAGTTGATGACTGCAAATAATTTCTTTTTTTTTTTTAATGCTCAACGAGGGAGAACCTGACGTGATTGATGCCACGGCCCACGAGTGCATCACCGATGGCGGTGACACACACGGGTGACTCTGGTTTGCTTGACCAATTAGACGCTTACTCCCTCCATTCTGTGTAATATAGAAGGCATAACCACTTTTTTTATCCCATAATTTAAGACGTACTATCTCTTAACGCACGTACATTGATAGAGTGTTACGAGAGAGAATTAAATATGTTCTTAGTTTTTGAACGAGAGATGATTACGCCTTATATACTAATAAGACGGATGGAGTATTAGCCACATAATTAAAAGTGTCTTTAGCCTAGTGGTTAGAGCACCTTATTAGCACATAGCAGACCTAGGTTTGACTGTCTACGGGAGTGAATTTAAATAGTTTTTTTTAAATAGACTAGGGTTTCCCGGCCTTGCTGATTTCGGTACCTGCTTTAGTCCAGCCAGTAAGATATATAGTTTTTTCTTGAATGTTCAGCTAGCTTATTAACTAGATCATTTTGCAACCAAAGAAGCCAATCATTAGCTCTATAAATCCAAACAGATTCGTAGGCGGTAATCATGGTAAAGTCTCATGGAAGATGACAGTAAATTTTGACACCACTGGAATAGCTGATAGGTTCTAGCACCACCTTGTGATACATCATACATCAGGCTTCACTACTGTCCCACTACCGTCTTATGAAGCCACGTCAAGCGAAATCATTATGTGTGTCCCTTACACTTCATATCTTCTGCACGTTCGATGCAAATCCCGTGACGACGCACGAGGCATTCATCTCCTAATAATTCTTAGTTGTTAATATTTTAACATATTTATATTCCTTCTCCATGACCGTGACAACACGCGGTGAATCCTCCTAGTATAATAACTGTAACCACTAAATAACACACATAGTTTAGTGAGGGATAAGCCATCCGACAACGGCATCAGGACATAGCATCACTCCATTAGTCAATGGCACTACCAGTCACCGTGACACTTGTTGCTTGCCATCACCACCTTCCTGCCACTTTTAAAATCGTAGGCATGGTACGGTAGTAGCAGAGAACTTGCATTTCTTCTTTTTGTTTATTCCCATTATGCTCCTTCTTTAGACAGAAAATGAGAGGATGCAATTAAGCCACAAGCTACTGACCTATCAAGATATATATAAGTATATATGCATATACAAGGTGATTAGCGTGACAGCGTGAGTCATTAATCATGTGTGATGTTTGTGAGTGGGCCGCCAGAACCTCACGCGGCCTGCAGTGAAGGCAGCGGCGGGGCTCTCCCCTTTTTCCTCAGGCGGCTGAGCGGGCGCGCCGCTTTTCTCAACCCTAGGGCGCCGTTCGTCGGCGACGGGCTCCCTCGCCGGCGCGCAGGTGCTTTCCGCGGTCGGGGCAGGAGGCCCCGAGATCCGGTGACATCCCGGCCGGATCCGGTGGCCACGCCGGGGCCGCTACTGGTGCATGGGAGGGGCGGGCAACGGTGGCGGCGACTACAGCTAACACGGACACCTCGGGCGGCGGCCGTGGCCGGAGTACGACGACAGCGACAACTTCCAGTGTGGGGGTGCGCAAGGGTGGCTACGGTCGGCGCGGTGGCACCGGCGGTGGCGGCGGCGGCCGGGTGCCGAAGACTCGCCCGATCCAGCGACCCCTTCGCGGCGTCGCGCTCTGCGGCGGCGTGATGGCCCCAAAATGGTGGGGTCAGAGGCATCCTGTGCGTAGGCGACGTGTGTGGCAAGGGGGTTGGCGCCGCCCTTCTCCCTCGACGACGATATTGGTCTGGGCTGGGGTGGTCTAGTGCTTTATGGTGGTGCCATGGTGGTGCCTTGGGCTGTGCCGGGCTCTCCCGGTAGAGGCAATGCGGAGGCAAGGCGTGTGGGCTACTGTCATGGCCATGAGAGTGCAGCAAGCATGATGTTGTTCCGGGCAAAAGCCCCCACTAAGGCGGAAATGGTGGCGGCGCCCTTGGGCATCGTGTTCCTTGCTGGAGGCACCATTGAGGGATACCATGTTTTTGCAGCATGGGGTCTCAGGGTGAAAACCTAGTCCTCTATGGACGTGCGACGACGGCGCCATTGGCATCGTGTCCTCCTTGAAGGCGCCGCATCTATAGACCCGTCTTGGCTTGTGGCAGTGGTGATGGTCGATTGGAGGTGTTGCCTATGCGTGGAGGCCATGGGGGTGCGCCAGGAAAGAGCAGAGGGCCCCTGGGTGATGGAAGTCTTGAGTTGGCGGGTAAGGTGCATACACAATATACATATATATTTACTTAAAGTGAATCTATATTTAGGATATATATGTTACTATAACTTATGATGATATTTACCATAATGCAATAGCAAATTAAATCTCTTGCGACCCTGTTTAGTTCAAAAAATAAAATAAAATCTCTTGGTTGCTATATATGTAGGCTGTGGAACTTAGTTGTTTGGTTGCTTGAGGGTGCAACCCCACTATACCGAGCCTGGTCAGATCCCCCTATTCTAAGGATGAAGCTGGTGATTGCTTCTTGTGTTCTATGCACTAGTAACGAAATGATTTTGTGAGACACCACCAATTGTTTTTTGTGGCGGGCACATGATTTGCCCGCCACGGTTAATGCAATGATTAACCGCGACGGCCATTTTTTTTATTTTCCGTGATAAGCAAATGTGCCCGTCATGGAAAATTGATTTTCCGTGGCGGGCATCCTAACCCGCCCGCCACACAAAATAGATTTTACATGGCAGACATCTTTTTTGGCCGCCATGAAAAAGATCGCGGCCTAATTGGCCCAGCAAGGCCCGATAGCCATCATCAAGTATAAATACAAGACTCTAGGGTTTGGGGTTCACTCGTGCCTATGGCCCTCCACTCACCTCCACTCGTCCCGATCCCCCTCCTCCGCACTTTCTCTCGAGCAAAGGCACTCTACCAATCCCCCCTCCCTCCCCTCCGCACTTTCTCCCGAGCAAAGGCACGCCGGAGGCCAAGGCGGCGTAGGCGGCCCTCTCGGCGCGAGGTCCAAGGCGGCCCTCTCGGCGCGAGGTCCAAGGCGGCCCTCAAGACGAGGTCCAAGGGAGGCTCTCTCGCCGCGAGGTCCAAGGCAAGGCGGCCAAGGCGGACATCGACGGCGACGCAAGCTCCATGCGGCCACCGGCGGCCGATCCGCCGCGGATCGGCATCCCGGCGGATGCATGTGGGCAAGGCGCCCCCGGCGGTGTGCAATACTCCGGCGGAACTGGCCCCCGCGCGCCGGATCCGGCGGGCGGGCTTCTCCCGGCGGCGATGGCGGGCTCCAGCGATGGGATCCGGCGGGGCTAGGCGAGGTGGATCGACGGCGGCTCAGCTCGCTCCCGACCGTGGCGGCGGTGTCCGGCGACGGATTCGGCGGCAAGGTGCGGCGAGGTGGATCGACGGCGTCTCCGGCTCCCTCGGTGGTGGCGGCGGCGGTGTTGCCCTAGATGGGCTTGGCGGGCCCATGGATGGGCTTGGTGGGCCCATGGATGGGCTTGGCGGGCATGTCTAGGGTTTTTCTTTTTATTTTTATTTTTTGAACCATTTACCGTGGCGGGCATCCTAATGGGCCCGCCACGGATAATCAATTTACCGTGACAGGCACTGTAGCCCGCCACGCAAAATGTCGCGTTTTACCGTGACCTCACCGGGGTGACGGGCTATAGTGCCCGCCACGCAAAATCTGAAATGCCCGTCACGTAAAAGATTTTGGTTACTAGTGATGGTTGCTCACCATCAAATGTGTTAAGCCGTGTAACAAACTCTATTTTCCCTTAAAGCAATACACGCACGGACGTGATTTCAAAAAAAAAAAAAAAAAGGATGAAGCTGGATTTTTCTGTTATCTAAAACAATCACTTAGCAAGATTTTTGCAATCTAGTAAATTACTATACTCATTATGGTAACTCAAAGCTACTATACCATGGAATAATTATTCATAGATGGTCATGGAGTGTATATATATAGGGCTGAATTGCATTACAACTTCCCTAGCTAACTTGCCCTCGGTGGGTTGCAAAAGCTCTCTTTGCATTGCATTGATGCTGGTGTGCAAGCACGGCACGTACTGTACGTGATTCTTTATCACAATAGGTTGATCTATCTAATAATGTGCTGCCTTTATTTTCATGTACGATACTAGAAGAAATAGCGGCCTGATTAATATATACAGATCCTGTTTCAGCTTTTCTGAACATCTAGGGGCACCAGCCGGACTCAGCTTCTCAAGATAGGATCAGTACAATGTACTAGTTAGCAGCCTCCCTTTAGCTGATGTGGAATAGGGAAGCACTATCTCATTTCTCTCTTCTTCTTCTTTTTTGTTTTTTGCCGCACGATCTCATCTTTGTTGCATTCAGGCACGCACGACCGTTGAGTGTTGCGCTCTCTCTCTCTCTCTCTCTCTCTGCTTGGAGGTGAAGAAAGCAACAGTATTGTATTTAACAAAATCAGCCGCAATTAGTCTCGAAAAGCTGCTACACACATGCAGCTAAACAATAGAGGAGAAGCATCAAGCATGCACAGCGTGCTGCTGTTTTTCTAACCCAACATTATTGCCCAGAAAACGGCCCAACAAATTAACTAATGGAGATCAGCCTGATCTTGCCTTCTCAAGAGTTAGGTGCTGTTCCCTTTAAGGAGTTTTGCGAGCATCGGATGCTGCAGATCTCTATAAATGCTTTTAAAATTGCAAAAAAGAAACCAAACCGATTTCTTAATCATCATTCGCGGCTAATAATATATATAATATGTTACCGTGATGATGTGTGCTTATGCAGCGAACCTCTGATGCGTGTTATCATTGTCACCACACGAATGCAGTGCAATGTGTAAAGATAGCAAGCAGAGATCCAGGCCGCACGTGAAACTCAAATCTACGACGACCGGCCGGAACTGTAGCAACTAGCAAGTGGTTGGATCATGTATATGTATATAATAGCAGGAGATGCAGGTGTCTGTGTTTGTGGTTTGGGCCCTGCATGCTGCTGATGATAACATTCAAAGGACGATCCTTTCCACCTAATCTGTGATATCCCACCCACAGCGCACACACACACCATGTCCGATCGAGAGATCAGTAGCCAGCACTGCTGATGGACTCTGATCCATGCAGGCAACCAGCGAAGCTTCTGATTCCCGAGATCGCCCAGAAGATTTGCTCCCCATCTCCCTCCCCTACACACATTACTAAATGAGAATCTCTTTTAGATAATCGTACATGTTGCCATGTACTACTATATATATATAATCCCCAAACTAATCCACCATGCGCGTATCCACTTTGCTACTTTAATCGTGTGTTTTGATTTGATTTGCCACTTATTTCAATTCTGTCCCCTGTTTCTCAGTCTCGATCCAGTTGTGCTTTATTTTATTTTTAGAGAATATGCGCATATGCATATATATGTCTCTCCACTTGTCTGATCAATGTTACTTTTTGTTATTATTAGTTCAGTAATTATATATTTTATATCATCAAATTTTCACATCGAGCTGCATCCTACATATGTATAGGGTAGGAGTACATATATATATAAGAAAGAACACTATTTTGTTGGTCAGAACTGAGAACAGATATATGTTACTTTTTGTTATTATTAGTTCAGTAATTATATATTATATATCATCAAATTTTCACTGATCGAGCTGCATATATATAAGAAAGAACTGTTTTGCTGGTCAGAAGTAGAACTGAGAACAGATAAAAAAGAAAGCGTCACCAGGCACCTGATGTTATGCTGAAATAAAGCCCAAATCCCGAAACTATCATTTCAAGGTTTTCAACCAGGAATCGAATCCACTGTGGGGTACTTTCTTGACACATCAAGAATCCAAGATGACAGACCCCTTTCAGTTCACTCGCCGGCCAACAGAAGCCTAATTTATTGAAAGGCAGCTAGTTATTGAAAGGTTGGATGCAACCCCGTGCTGTTTGGTTGCGCACCGTAAAAGCAAACGCAAAGGGAATGAAAAACAGTGTTAACGATAGCAGAGAAGGAGCACCGGTATCAATATTATTATGGATGATGGGTGGGGATCTCATCTCGCTCTCTGTCATCGGATTACGGCCAAGGAGCTCCGGTATCAATTTTATATAGGCTGGTATCCGATTTACGGGGTGGATGATTCCAGACTAAGCAGAAAACAACACAAATCTAGTGCAATTGCTCCGTTATCCATTTACGTTACAGAGGCACCAACCAAACAGCACGGATGTTAATTAACAAACAACTTTTCTTTTTAATGCATGGCATTGCACCTTCTTCCGTTGATCAGTTCTACTCCAGCAGTTCCTACGTAAAATCTGAGGGAGGATGTGAATTATCAATGTTTCATTTAAATATTCTGACAAAGATGCCCCAAGATCATCTTCGAACCTATCAAAACCAAGCAGAACCAATGAAAATTAAGTTAGTTTTGTTTCTCCTTTTTATTTAATTAGTCGTGCTGCACATGGTTCTGACTCTCTCTCTCCCTCTCTCTGCTAGCAAGCAGTGTGAGCCCACATTGCCACTACACGGATTAAACTAACCAAATCCAATAAAAATGGAGAAAATCAAGCTGTCTCCTTTTAATTAATGGGGGTATTGCGCGTGTAGGGGATCTCTCCCTTTCAGGCTTCTTTACACCATCCATCGTCTTCTCCTTTCTTTTGTAGCTAGCTTTGCATTGCTTGCTTCCATTTCTTGGTCGTCTTCTAGTTCTAGGTCTAGAGAGACGTGTGCGTGTGTGTGGCTACCGAGGGGTTGGCAAGCCGGCCGGGATCCATGAGTGCAAGCAATTCCGGGTCCGGAGACAGCATGGAATGGGGAAGGGGGAGGTCTAGGAAGGGCAAGAGAGGGGGCGGCAGCGGCGGCGGCTCCGACAAGCAGCCGAGGCAGCCACAGCGAGGGCTCGGCGTCGCGCAGCTGGAGAAGATCAGGATACAGAGCGAGATGGCCGAGTACTTGCACCACCCTCCTCTCGGCCACCCGCCTCCGATCCACAGAACCGGCGGTAGCTTCAACTTGGTAATTACTGTTCGTTTGGCCATAATTTGGTTAATTCTTCTGCAGTAGCCATGGTTATTAGCTAGGTCTCGAGTTCCTGATTTGATGTGTTGATTTAATTGATTGATCGATATGATGGATCCAGCAGGAAGACTCGCGGCTGTCTCACTCGCTGCCTTCGTCTCCATCCTCCTCCGCCTTCCATGCCAACAACATCGGTGTTTCATCGTCCTCTTACCCGATTCATCGTCCGACTCATCATCATCTTGCGGTACACATCTCAAATGCCATTGCTTCACAAATACTGTAGTATACAGTTCAGCAACTATTTACTAGCAGAGATCACACAAATTAGTTGTCTATAAAAACTCTAAAAAAGTTATACTAGCTGTGTCTATATGTTGTAGTTGCTACTTTATTTTTTCCGAGAAATTAGATGCTATATTTCCGAGCTTATATATGTATACATCTTCTAGATTTTTTCGAATACGCAAAAGATCTGTGCACCATTGTAATTAAGGTAGAAGCGTAATTTAAGCTATATCTTCTAGATTAATCTAGACATCTATTCAGTGATTAACAGAGGCAAATAAATATGCATTTTTGTGTTCCTAAAACACTTGTTATAGTGCACCAGCAGACTGAAACAAAGGCAGAAAAAAGCTAGCCAAACAATCTGGTATTGCTGCACTTTCTTTTAGTACACTTAATTTGCAGTGCTTTTGCAAGTACTGGTGTACTACTAAATCAAGAATGCACCATAATTACTTTTGGGGCCATGGAATGATAGATCATGAAGCCTAAAAGATGAGCAAAGAATGCATAATAATTGAGCCTAACGCTAAAAGATGAACAAGAGCGTATCAGTGCAGATCAGAAGATTTTATTCTCCCATGCACGTGATGGCTTAGCCAGCTGCCTGCATATCTTACAGCTGCTGCTGGAGTGCGACCTAACCTCAATTATGTGTCTGTTGTACTTAGATGACATATGGAGAGAGATCTGGAGACATGAGATATGGCGAATTTCAAACCAATCCCATCATCAGGTACGGTGCGTACACATGTACAAGGCGCTATATATATATATAGTCAGGATTCATATGCATGTTCAACTGCATGCACTTGTGATCATATATATCAAATAAAAGACCTAGCTGAACACAGATGCATGCATGGCATATACTGCGGTAACATTTGAGCATGCATTTTCATTATTACTTCAGGTCACCAAATTACCATGGTGCTATCTATGGTTCAGAAGCACGTTATTCTGATCCGACCAATGCCACCTTGCCTCTCTTCGATCCTCAGGTGCTTATTTATTACCCCCTATATATGTTCTACGAATTATAAGTGGTTATGGCTTTTCTTGATACATATATAACTTTTGCTATACATCTAAATATATACTGCTGCCTTTGTCTCAAAATTTTTATCACTTGCACTTCCCGAGGAACAACTTTGACAAATTATATATTAAAAAATACTAGTATTTATGATACATCATTAGTATCATTGGAAAGATCTTTGAATCTATTATTTCATAAATTTATTTGGAGATACAAATGCTACACGCATTTTGTATAAATCGAGTCAAACTTGCGGCTCAAAAACCGAAAATGACACATATTTTGGGACGGGGGGAGTAAGTCTAAATACATGTGTGTCTAGATAGCCTTTATTAGATATCTAGCTAGAAAAGTTAGGATTGCTTATAATTTGAAATGGATGGAGTATGTCTGAAATAATGAAAAATATACGTGTGTGTGATTTCAGTATCACCGAAAACTTATATTGAAGCTTATGTTGCAATGTTGCCACACTTCACTTCTGCAGGAATCAATTTGCTTGAACAGACCGTACGATCTAAATCAAACGGCAGACTCATCGAACTTAGATGATCAGGAGGTAGACCTTGAGCTCAAGCTATGATGATATATATGCTGGCCCTATACCGTACCTCTCAGTTAAGCTATATATAAACCTGATTGTTTGTGCCAAAAGAACACTAAAAGGGCTTGCAGTCTTGTGTGAAATATGCATATGCATATCATGGATCATACATAAGAAGAAGATATGCACACATATGTGTGCGATCAATTCTTTGAGTCACGGTGTGACGATGTGTAATTGATACTTACTGAAACGATCAAGTACCAGCTGGATTTACATGGTGATGCTGGCTACTACTTAGTTATTTTGTATAATATTGTGTAAATTTTGGTATACAGCATAGGAATTAATTACTGGTTCTTCTCACTGAATCGATCAAGCAAGCATGCATATATGCGATAATGCGAGGCACTGAATCGCCATTGCTGAATTCAATAAAGAATATTGATATATATGTATATCTCTGGGCATGCGCTATATATTTCAGAATGTTGTTCAAACAAACGCGTCTTGGCGGCGCTCTTGGGGGGTGGGCTATATATTTCAGAATGTTTACCTTTATGCTTGTATACCAAAGTGGCCACCGTTGAGGCCACGTCGCCCTTTCCCTGCACACTCACTCAAAAAACCATTGTTCCTAGCAACAGTAACGGATCCCACAGAACAATGCCTTATCCCCATATGAACAGTACCACCCGATACGAATACCGTGCACACCCGTCACCAAACAAGTACCAGATCCGGTAGTAGTATGTTTTTCTCCCCTCCATCTTCTTTTTTTAGCAACAAGAGGAGGAAAACGAAGTTAACTATGAAGGAAACAATACCTACATGTGATAGATGAGAAGGTATATCGGACCCAAGGGTCATAGGAAGCGAGCCTTTTTGGATTCGAGCAAGCTAGCTTCTTAATTAAGGACTCACTAGTGAGTCATTTTTTCATGTTATCTCTCATCCAAGATTGCAATGATTTAGATTCTTGCTAGGGACACTCTAAGTTTACTCTTTCAATTGTAAGTCGTTTTAACTTTTCTAGTCACATAACTTTTTCTATGTAACGTAGCTATATATAAGATGGAAAATATATTTAAACTACGCATGTAGAAAAGCTTAAAGAACTTATTATATATAATTTGGCATGGAGATGTAGTAGTACTATTTGTAGATGTCTAGCTAGTGCATTAAAATTTATAGATGTAACAACGGGATGTAACCAATATTATATTTTTAATCTATGATAGTAGAAAAATTTATTTCATTCCTTTCTTTGAATTGGAGTATTGCCCATAGCTCATTTTCTTGGGCGTTTCGAGTGTATAGTCAACCATCCAAGCCATTTGGTAAATAACTTTTTCCACTCGGGGAAACCCCATTTCCATTTTATTGAAACGGAAATACCAAATAGTTTTAGAGGATTTAGATAGATACAAAGGAAAAGAACCGGTGGCTATTACTACTAGCCCAACTCGCCTCAACAGTCTTCGCTAACTGACTTGCAACTTGACTACAAGTTCCATCAACAAACCACTACTGACATTGTTTAAAAAACGACTGAAACAGCCGTTGAGAACCAGCAAAGACATAGAACAGTTATTACAAAACACTGAAATTTGCACCCAGCACATGATTCTCTTCCAACATCTTCCAACGGTCTTCTTAGCAGCACTGCTCCACGATAATGACAGACACCAATTCATCGGTCTTCATGATCCTCTCGATCTTCGGCGACGTCATCTTCGAAAGCGGCAAACAAGTCAATCCGCACGGAGGTCTCCTTAGCTAAGATGTCTTTTGCAACGGAGCATCATATTGGCCCCATTCACCAACATATCTTTATCATTATCGGCATACAGTCACGACCAATATGTCATGAAAGAATGAGCATGACAGATAATTTCAATTGGGTTTCTCAATGGTCTTTTGTCAAAAACAACTTTATTCTGCATTTCCATATTGCCAAACAAATAGCACCAATACCAACGGCATAAAATATATTTCCATTTGGTAACCAAACTTTGCACGGTTCAACATTGAACAAAATTTGATGGAATATTATTTGCTCCAATAGATTTTGCAATAACAGACCAAATGATTTTAGATACGAGAACAAAGGAAAAAATAAATGATCAATCGTTTCAGGTTCATCACAAAAGGCACATTTGGGATCACCCGCCCAATTCCTCTTAATCATATTATCTTTGGTCAAAATTGCATTGTTGGCCATCGCCCACAGAAAAAATTTTGATTTTTCTCGGAATTTTGCTTTTCCAAATAATTTTGTAATAAAGACACGAATCTAAAATAGTGAGCAGTTCATATCTTGATTTAACGTAAAACTTTTTATTTTTATCGATTCCATATTACTTCATCCGGTGAATTCCTAAATTGCCAAAGCAAAGCAGTCATGACAAATTTTTTGTAATGTAACCTCCTAAATTACAGGGGCCCACATGCACTTATCATTGTCATTAAGACCTCTCGATCACTATGCACGAGTTCCCAATAATCTAGAAAGTGCTATTAATCTTCCTAACAGGGATCTCATTAACAAGTCATTGCGGTATTACAACATTTTATTCAAAATACATCGAGTAAACGGCGGAAGGATTACATAACCATAATTTTACAAACCATTTGTTCAAATACGAAAACTTAAATATCATTATTACAAGCCCGATATTATTGGAGTAACTTTATACATATAATACACCGACAACCCCCGCCCGAGGGTTCAACTCTACTCGTCATCTTCCTCCCGGGTACACCGTCATGCGGCGAGGGACCAAAACAAGCTTTTTGCTCATGACCTGCTCCCCGCAACAAGGGTCAAAGAACCCGAGTGCGGAAGTACTCAACAAGAGTTACCCGACAAAGAAAAGAGGAGAAGACTCGGGAATGTTGGCCTTAGGAGTCAAGGTAAGGCTTTAGCAAGAATCAAGAACTCTTTTGCGAGAAAAGCTTACTATAAGTGAATCCTTACTTTCAATATTTTAAATTCAGATTAGTAGCTCATATATTCTAAGTTATCCTATTCTAGAGCAACATATTTTCTTATTCCAACTTTCTTTCCTTGAAAACATATTCCATCATTTACTACGATGAAGGTCGGGGAATCGGGTCTCCTTCTCAGAAACAACGGCGATTCATGAACCGATGATACCCAGCTGGGGATCCCTAAATCACACGACATATGTAGCACTTAAGCTTGCATATATCAACCCTCACTCGGTTCGTCCAAAGCGGGATGGGTCCATCGCCACCGAGAGCACACGATTACTCCACCTCCCTACCCCGCCCTAATGACGGTTTGACCGGTAGGGTGGGTACATGCTACTCCCGCCATCTCTCCACTCCCGGTCGCGCGGTTGTCCGTTCGATTTGGCACACCCCGAGATCGAGGCTTACCGGGGCATGTGGTCGATTAGTTTCATCGGCTTGGGGTGACCGCCGGTCCGGCGTGCCATTGACCCAAACGGCCTCGGGGCGCAACTTGCGTTCAAAAAGTCCCGATTTCACTCAAGGCCAAACAACGGACGGTCCTTAAACGACCAACACGGGACAAGCACAGCTAGGTATCCCGCCGGCTTTCAACCCACGTCCCCGTCCGATCTCAAATTCGTCACTACAACTCTTTCTTTTAAAACGGTACCATCTCTTCAAACAAAACATTTTGATGAAAAAGCTTAACTAATTAAGCGAGGGGCTAAGCATCACTAAGCATTTTCGAAATAAACAGGTTATCAAGGATGGTATTGAAATAAACAAGGATGGGAATGCAGCAATTAGGTTATCACTCAACTCCTAATTACTTAATGCAACATAGCATAGACATAAGTGATATAAAACTTTTAAAACATCAAGGAAGGGTTTAATGTAAGGGGCTTGCCTCCGTTGACGGAATAAACTATTTCTTGAGAAAACCCGAGAGAAATCCGAACCGCTTCCCTTTGGATGAAGAACCTCTTCGGGGACGGGCTCGAGACTTGACACTCTCGATCTCGTTCACTACACGAAATAATATATGCCTCAACATGATGCCATATATTTAAATATGATGCTTGCAAGTGCAACCCAACAAAACCAACTTGTTGAACTATCTAAAAGATATCATCACCATTGCCTAAGGAGTTCTCAAGGACCATTTGATTGTGGTATGATCCAAGATTCACAAAACAACCCAAAAAAAGTCACACAAAAACCTAAATTACTTGACTCTAAACAATTTATAAACCACATGAAATAATAGAGCTCAAGATAGAAAATAATTTAAACATTTCAAAACAACTCCCAACTTTTTATACAAGTAGGACACATCATAAAAACAGTACCAAATAAATTTTCATGATTTTTGATTAAATATTTTATTTTCTAAAAATCATGGAAGATGCATTTTCAATTAAAATTTGTAATTTTAAAACATGCAAGAACTACTCAAAATCTAAGTTTCAAATTTTTCATGGATAGATATACTCCTAAGAAGGTTCTACAAAAATTTTCAGAATTTTTTGAACAAGTATATAAATTTATACAAAATTCACAAAGTTGGCACTATTCATAACTCGAGGAAAATAAATAAAAACGCATTTAAAACAAAACCCTTCGGGCCCAAAGTGGCCGGCTCGGCCACACGAGGCCGGCCCAGCTGCCAAACAGGCCGCCCACGGCCGGGAGCAGGGGCTCCGCCGTTGGACTGGCGGCCGCCGGTCGCCGACCGGGCGATTTCGCCGGCGGTGAGGTCTCCGGCGACGCGGTCTTCACCATTCGACTCCTCTCTCTCTTGCGAGCACGCGGTGCCAAAAACCCGCACCCAAGAGTGCGGTGGCACACTTGCCGGCGGCCATGGCGGCGGCAACGGCGGTGCGGCGCCGCGGCGGCAAGGCTCGTCGGAGCCTTCTCCGACAGGCGAGGACACCGGCGAAGTCCGGCACCATCGGCGAACCCGAACCCTCACTTAATCGAACCAAAAGCGACTCCCCCACGCGGGACGCGCTCGCGCGCGCGGCGTGGACACCGGCGGACCTCGTCGGCGGCGGCGTTCCGGCGACTCACGGTGTGAGAAAAGGAAAACGTCGACACGGTCATGGGCGGCGGCTCACCACGGCGCGATGCTCACGTCGGTTGAAGCTAGGACGGGGTGGAGGTGGTTGGGCCGGCGGTGACAACGGCGGCGGCATTCCCGGTGGCAAGATCGGCGTTAGGCGAATCCTGCGGGGCAAAGACAAAACGGTCGAGCCGACTATGACCACATCGTCGAGGCGATCCCAAAGCACTAGTCGGTTTCCCTCGAGTCTCACCGAAACAAGCGGGACGACGGCGAGGTGATGCGTGGCGCTACGGCCGCCCCACGAAGAAGACGCGGCGGCGCGCGCGCGTGCGTCTGGCTTTCTACGAGACAAGGCACGAGCTGGCTCAAAAGAAGCGCAAAGAAGTTGCGGAGGCTATGGTGCTCTCAATTTGGAGAATTAGGGCTCGGCGGCGGCGGCGACAAAGGAAAGGGGCGGAGGTGGCCAAGGGCGGCGGTTGAAGGAGGAAGAAAAAGACGACGACGGCGTCGGCCGCGCGTTTTAAAGGACAAAGGAGGGCGGACGGTGGATGGCAGCGTCGGGAAGCTCCCCGGTGGCTCTTGACGCGCGAGGATGGCCGAATCGTCGAGGCGGCCCGCGGCGGCCCGGCGACGGCGGTGAAGCGGCATGGGCGACCATGTCGCAGCTGTAAGCACCCAAACCCTAATTTTTTCTTGAATTTGATCAAATTCTCCCCAAATTTGAACTGAACTCGAAAAACTCCAAAAAGCAACTTGGCCTAATTTTTCAAGATCTACAATTTTCACAATTGGAAGATTTTCAAATTCAGCCTCTAAATATGACTTTTCGAATTGGGGTCAAAAGGGACAAATTTGAATTCAAAATTACTTTAAAATTTATTCAAAAACTTCAAAAACTTTGTACACCTCTTTTGTACATCAAAACAAGATCTACAACTTGGCTTTTTGGAAATTTTTGCAAATTTTGCTTAGATTTTGAATTATGGAAAAGGGGATAAAAAGGGGATAGAAATTAGGGTTTTGAAGCTCAATTCAAACTTGAATTTGATTCAAATTTCAGATTCCCAACCTATACTATCAAACCATCATCCAACAACACACTTAGGATCAAAAACATAAATTTAAAATTTAATCACTCTAAAAATTCTTAAGCTCAAACAATTCTCTAAAATATAAACTTTTTTTAATTTGATGCATTTCAAATTTTCTAATCATGCATGCTTTGCGATGATCATGATGACATGGCAAAATTTTAGTTGATTAACACCAGGGGTGTTACAAATTTCCTCCCACTTAGGATTTAAGGGTTCAAATAACCATATTTCTCCGGGCTCGAGACCAATTCGGAGGAGTTCTACATCTGCGACCATATAAAGCTTCAAAAGGTGCCATTTTAATACTTTCTTGATAAGCATTTGTTGTAAGAGAATTACGCCGAGGTAAACATTCATCCCATTTTTCTTGATAAGTGAGAACACAAGCTCGTAACATATCCTCTAGAATTTGATTAACCCTCTCGGTCCGTCCATCGATGCGTGGGTGATAAAGCTGAACTATGATTGAGCTTGGTTCCCAATGACTTTTATAATTGTTTCCAAAATTTATTCATAAATATTGAACTTCTATACGAAACAATATTCTTTGGTGCACCATGCATCGAATATCCGAGAAGTTTATGACGGGTTTAGGATAGATGGCCGTACTATCAAGAGGGGCAAACTTGTTTGCATATCGGTCATCTAGTGCCACTTGAGCGATCTAACTTTGCGACGTGTTAGGATCGAGTGGCGTGCTAAGAGCTAACCCGGCCTTTGAAAATGATTATGAAAATGCTAACACACATGCACATGGTGATGTACGCTTTCGAGAAAAATGAGTTGCATATTTTCTATTTGTAGGATGCATCGTGGTGGTGAAAACATGCTATCCCTCGTGCTCGAGTTTGGTATACTTGATGGGTAGCTGTTGACACATGTTAACGTATACTTTTAATTGTCAACTAAACATGGAAAAGGACTAAAATATAATTAGATAACCTTATTAGGGGTTTCTACTAATGATTTCCATGAGTTTTGGTAAAAGTTGTGATTTGCGGGGACTTAACGGAAAAAAGCGGTAATTGATGTGTCATAGCGCAACGCAATCCAACTCGAAACAAGTCTAGAAGGCTTCGGATTACTCGGCGTGAGCGAAACTTGACACCAAAGAAAACATCATCTAGAAGACTCCGGAAAGCCACGACGCATCGCGGGGGCCCGAGGGTGGGACCCACCACGAGCCGTCGGCCCAATAACCGGGCCGATCGGCCCGGCTTGGCGGCCAAGTTGCCCCGTCTCCAGGAAGCTTCCTCCACCGCCTCTAAGACGCAATCTAAATCGGTCGTATAATGTCGGTTTGATCCAATGGTCATCGTTCATTGTCAAGGCCCATGAAGATTAGTACCACATTGCTTGCTGGCCTTGGGAGAGACATAAGAAGACCCATATATAAGCAAGCCCCCGGGCCCCCGGCTTGATCATCTCGGATCAACTCATCATCATATCGGATCGGATCCGGCTCTAGTCGACGGCCTTAGCTCTAGTTCAAGAACTAGAAGTAGAAGATTAGACAAGATGTAGAACTAGAAGCCCTAGATTAGAGTTGAGAGTAGAGCTTCAAGTTGAGAGAATTAGAGCGCGGTTGAGGCGGAGTTGAAGGAAGGCCGGGAGGTGTCGGCGCCTCCATCTTCTTCTTCCTCCGGAGTTGGTGCCATTGGGCGCAACTCGAGATCTTGTGGATTGTTCGACTTCCATTCGAGTAAGTGGTATTGTCTCTATTGTTCTTAAGGTTCGTATTTCTTTGATAAGATTACTTTGATTCTTGGTTGCTCTTGAGTTGAAGTTGTTAGATTAATGTAAGCGTGGTGCTTAGATTGACTAGCTTATTACGAATACCTTCTATAGGCCGGGGTGAAGACACTTGTTAAGGTCGATCGTGGTGGTGGCGGCGCCATTGAGTCCTTTGTCACTTTGCCCGTTTATAGAAATCGTAGGAGCCCCCGTTGTTAGCGTAGCGTAGATTCCCTTTATTAAGAGTTTCTTCATGACAACCCCTCTTAAGAACAATGTGCAAATGATTTACTTGAAGTGAGAACAAGACCTTCCTAATAGAACTCCTTACCTCTCTTTTTAATCTAGTTTTAGCCACTCGGATTTAGCTATACACTTCAACCTACTCTCTCACCTTCTCCCTGTGGATTCGATATTTAAAGCCCTATTCAGGGTGAAGTGCTCACCGGTATCCGTTAAGCTTGCGGATTATCCATCATAATATTCACGTAGGTTAACAAATACCAACAAAGTAGCATGTCGAAGAGAAGGTGTCGGTGTTTCGATTGGAGTTTTATTTGGAAACGGTGGCCGGACGCTTCGGCCGGAAGCGGGAGGCTTGGCGGGACGCGCTCAACGGAGCGCCCCGGCCGGTCGCGTCTGGCGCGAGAGCATGTTCGTGGGGACTTGCTCGATCTTCGACCGACGCGAGGCGGAAGCTTCCGGTCTTGGCCGGAAGCATGCACCGGACCTTCCGGATGCCGCCGGTCGTGGGGGCCGATGGCCTTGTCCGTTCGGCCGGACGCTTCGGAAGAAGCGACCGTATTTGGCCGGACCGGACTCGGCCGGGTGAGTCCGGTCGGTGCGCCCCGTCGGTAGCTTGGCACCCCAACGGCTCTATTTTGGCTTGTGGCTATAAATAGATGGGGTGGCGGCTTTGGTCGGTGGTCGAGCGCATTCTAGCCTTGGTGGCTTGTATTGTGGTGCTTGAGAGCCCTCCCACTCACATATGCTTGATATCGTTCATCCGATTGAGTGAGAGATCGAGTTCTAGTGCGTTGCGTTGAGAGATCGCATTTGTGGCACTAGGTGATCGTGTTGCAAGCCGGTGTGCTCATTTCTCTTGGAGGTTGCCACCTCCTCGATGGCTTGGTGGCAAGAGACTTCGTGAAGCACGCAAGGAAGCTTGTGCGGTGCTCCAAAGAAGAGATTGTGAGAGGTTCGTGCTCACCTCGCGGGGATCGTGAAGAGCAACTCTAGTGGAGCGTGTCATTGAGCTACCACACTTGTGTGTGGGTTCACACGGTACCCTCGAGGGATTGGCTAGAGGACTCACAGCGTGTGTGAGGGACTCGATCGAGCTCCCAGTTGTGGGATTTTGGCCATTAAGCTTGAGAATCATCACCGGGTGATTCGCAAAACCGTGGAACCACTAAAGTGTTGGTCGACACAACGAGGAGTAGGGGAACTTGGCAAGCTTCAGAGACCTCGGTAAAAATCACCGGTGTCATCTTGTGTCCACACTTCGCGGTGGTTTACAATCTCTTCGTCTCAAGCTTTGTTATTACATTCATATATATATTGTGCTTGTGCTTGAGTAAAGTAGTTGTGACTATCTAGCTTGTGTAGCTTGATTAGTTACTTTTTAGCTTGTGTAGCTAGGTAATTTGAACCTTTGGGTTAGGCGTGTGTTGCCTTGTCCATTGTGCATCTAGTGAGCTTAGGGGCTTTTGTGCTTGTGCTTACTAGAATTGTGTAGGAGCTCACGGGTGCTTTTTGAAAGTACTAGTGCTTAGGTTTGTGTGACCTTGCATTAGAATTGATTAGGAGCTCAAGCTAGGCTTGTCACCTCACTCTTCTTGTGTAGGACCTTTTGTGAGGTGGTTTAGAGTCTTAGTTAGAGGGGTGAAGTCTTGGTTAGACCCGATAAGTTTATTTCGCATTTGTTTCGGTTAGCCGTTGCGATTAGTTTTTAAAAGGGACTATTCACCCCCCCTCTAGTCCCCGTCTCGACCCTTCACACGAGCAACCTCCGGTCGAGGGGCCGTAGGTGGCGGCACAGCGGCGACCCAGGAGGCGCCCCACGGTCGCCCCGCGGCTGCTTAGAAAGAAGGTGGCCACGTTCCGCGTCTCGTCGGCGCCCGAGAGGAGATATCCGCCTCCTGCCGATCCGCGGCGAAGTGGTTGACACCATGGCATTTGAGACAACGTAGGAGCCTCCTACGGTTGGTGACACACGGTGGCGGGCGCCCGGGCATTTGAGGCATTCGCCCACGGCTGCCCCGCCCTAAAGACGTCGAGGCAAAGCTCAGAGCACACTCCTCGCCCGGCCACGGCGGGAGGACCGTTGCCAACCGCCGGCGTCCGTGCGGAGGGCCCCGTCGGCGGGGGACCTCAGACGCTGATGCACCGAAGAAGCCGGCCTAGCCGACGCCAGCGAGACCCTATCCATCACCGCTGCGGCTTCGGCGGCTGCCCTCGGTGCCGCCCGTCGTCGCTGCGCCCTAGGGCGTACAACCCGACCGCGGACGGAGCACCATCGTCGGCCGTAACGCATGGTCTCCGTCGGGCCAGCTCGGGGGAGACTCGGTGGGCATCGGGGTGGGAGCTAGGACCCGCCCAGCTGTACTTGCCCCCAAACGGACGGCGTCGACGTGGGACGGCCGCGATCTCGGAGAGAGGGAATGAACCGCTGTCCGGTCGTCGTAGGACTCCGTCCACCGCAAGGCCTTGCTCGGCCGGTGCCAGCCGCCGGCAGAAGGCCGGGCGTCCGGCGACAGCAGCCCCTGCCCGCCGAGGGTTGACGGTGGCTCGGTGGCGAGAACGCGCCCGTCGCCGGAGAGCATGTCTTTGCTTCGAAAGCCAACGCCGGGGAGGAGCCACGGGGACGCGCCCTAGGTTCGGCCGGCCCGTCGTTGTCGTCGCCACCGTCGGCCGTCTTCTTCTTCGGCTGCGTCGTTGTCCCTCGGCGATGGAAGCGTCCTCAACGGCGACCACCTCCTCGGGCACGGCGGGGAGAGGGGTCGATGGCGCGCCGGCGAGCGGCGGCCACCATGGAGTCGCCCGAGGGTTCCCCCGTCCTCCTCCCCGCAGCACGGGGACGCGGGAGGGCCCCGGCCGAAGGGCCGGGGCGGGCGGCGCCGGCGAGGCCGCCATGGCGTAGACGACGGCCCGATGAGGCTGGAATGTCCTCCCGCGAGGCCAGGTCCCGAGGAGCACGTATGGGGCGGCGGATCCGGACTTGGGGAACTTCGGTGGTGGTGTTGGATTGAGGAATGGAGGCTGGTGGGGAGATCGACAGCGGGGGGCGGAAGACCCGCCCCGCCGTCGTCGCTGGAGGGTCGGGGTCCCTAATGGACACATTTTCCTCGGTGCATCAACTAAATCATAATCATAAAAATTTCACTCTTATTGAAATTTATCTTAAGTCCGACTATCATATAAGTGTTCCTAAGTGATTTTGTGCGATGCGTCTTTGTAACACCCCGGTGTTATTTCTACTAAAAACGACATGTCATCATGATCATTGCAAAGCATCCATGATTAGCCCACCATGTGTTGCATTGAACTAAAATAAGTTTATTTTATGCTTGGTTGCAATGTCGGTCGAGAAGACGAGAGAGAAAGCGATTCTCGAAACTATCCCCCCTTGTCGGAAACCCTAGATTTCAAACCCTAGTTTGTCCCCTTTTATTTTATTTCAAAATTTATCAAGAATTTGAGGGTGGTCACAAAAAAGTGAAAAGGTAGAGCTTTTAAAACTAAACAAAGTTGGTATTTTGAGTTTTCAAAGTTTAGTTCAAAATTTTGAAGCAATTTTGAATTTCATTCAAACCCTAATTGCCCCCTTTTCTATATTTCAAAATTTAAGCAAAATTTGAGAAAAATTTCAAAAGTTAGTTGTAGATCTTGTTGAGAGGAACAAAAGTCATGTACAAAGTTTTTCAAGTTGTTACATGATTTAAAAAGTAATTTTGAATTCAAATTTCAAAATTTTGAACTGCTTTTCAAAAAGTCATATTTAGAGGCAGAATTTGAAAATCTTCCAATTGTGAAAATTGTAGATCTTGAAAAATTAGGGGGGTTACTTTTTGGAAAATTTTTGAGTTCAGTTCAAATTTTGGGAGTAATTTGAAATTTTTCAGAGTTAGGGTTGATGGTGAGCGATAACCCGACCAACCCTTATTTGCCACCGCCCGGCGCCAAGGTTCGCGCCGCCGTCCACCGGCGAAGCCGCGCGCAGCGCCGACCACGGGCGTCTTCGTGAACCCTCCGGCTACCTTCCCATGTCCTCTTCTCCTATAAATAGGCCATGGTCGTCGCCATTTTCTTCTTTTCCCCATTTCGCCGCCGGAAGGGCTCCTTCGTCGCCCTTGGGGGCTCGTCGCCCGTCGTGCCGTTTTTCATCCAACCAAGTTTCCCGGCAGCTCCGTAACCTCCTTGCGCACCTACGGAACCTAGCCCGCGGCCCGCCTCGTCGTCAAAATCGCCGTCTTGCGCCGTCGTCTTCCCGAAACTCACCTCGCGCCGTCGCCCGTCGATTCGGTGAGCATTACGTAACCGGCTAGTCCTTTTGCGTCACCGGACATCGTGGTCGTGAGCGGCTCGACCGTTTGCAGTTGAAGCCCGGCTCGCCGGAGCAATGGCCGACGCCGCCCGTCGCCGGCCGCTCCGTCGCCCGACCTATCTCAGGCTTCGCCTCGCCCGAGGCCAAGCCCCGTTTTAGGACCGGTGAGCCCCAGCCACGATTACGTAGTTAGTTTTCATTTCGAGCACCGCCCGCCGGGCCGGATTTCTGCCTTGCGCGCGCGCCGCGGTGGAGCCAGCGCCGCCCGGTGGCCGCTTTTCTGGCGCCGCACATGCGATCTTTGGGCCTACACCTTATGCAAGCGGTAGGCCCGGTAGGAACGATAGTGGGCGAATCTTGTTATGGGCGAAATAAAAATAAAATCGACCCACGGTACGATCTTGGGCCATGAGCGATGTGACGGGCTGTGCCGCGATAACGAGCCGAAAATCAACCGAGAACCCTTTTTTCTTTTTATCAAATGTTTTATTCAATTTCATTTATTTGAATAGTGTCGATTTTCAAATTTCATATAAATTCAAATACTAGATCAAAAATTCTGAAAATTTTTGTGTAGCCTTCCCATGAGTATGTCTATCCATGAAAATTTTGAAACTTGAATTTTGAATACTTTTGGCATGATTTAAAAATACAAATTTTAATTGAAAAATGCATCTTCCTTGATTTATAATAATTATTTTATTTATCCAAAAATCATGAAATTTATTTTGGTACTGTTTTTATGACATGATCTATCTGTACAAAAATTTTGAGCTTGTTTTGAGAAAGTTAAAATTTTTATTATTTCATGCCCTATTATTTCATGTGTAAAACAACTTGTTAAATACTTTCTAACTTAGGGTTTTGGGTAGATTTTGGGTTGTTTTGTGAACCCTAAACCATGTCGTTAGCAAGTGGTCCTTGAGAACTCCTTAGGCAATGGTGATGATATCTTGTAGAGTAGTTCAACAAGTTGGTTTTGTTGGGTTGCAACTTTATCGTGAAGAGAAAAGTTGTACTCGAGTCGCTTATCGTTTCATGCACTCTCGCGCATCATGTTTATATGCATGGCATCATGTTAAGCATGTATTATTATTTTCGTATAGTGAGCGAGGGTGATCGAGAAGTTGTTGATCAAGCGCGAAGAAGGCTATCTCGGTTGACACGAGTTAAGTATTGTGATCCATCGCCCCGAAGTCGGGATATTTCGTCAATCAAGGCAAGCCCGGTTCATTTAAACAATTCCTTGTGTTTTACAAAGCTTTATATCACCTTTGCTTTATGCTTTGCATTAGGTGATAGGAGTTGAGTGACAACCTAATTGATGCATTATCCATCCTTGATTATTTCGATATCTACCTTGATAACCCGTTTTGGTAAAATGCTTAGAGATGCTTAGCCATGCTAAAATAGTTAGTCTTTTTGAGTCAAAATGTGACAAGTCTTTTATGATAGCCCGAATGGGCATTTTGATGAAAGGATGTTATATGATGAAACCATCTTTGGGATATGGTGTTGAAGTTGAGACCGGTCGGGTAATTTGCACCGAGAATGGAGTCTTAGTGTAGTATTTCGGCTTGTCGATTAAGGACCGTGCGTTGTAAGCAATGTGGACCGAGACTATGGAACGCAATTTGCTTTGAGGTCGTTGGACCAATGGCACGTCTGTCATGGGTGTCATCCCATCACGGTCGACCCTAGTTAGGACGCATACTCGGTAAGCGATCTTGGGGGTGTCAAATCGGAAGCGATACAACCGCGCCTTTGGGAGTGGAGAGATGGCGGGAGTACATGTTACCCTCGTGGGTTAAAGTCCCGGATTGGAGGTGTGCGGTATTCTCGGGTGGCGTAGGACACGGTTCCGTTTTGAGTATCCGGGAAAGGGTTGATATATGCAAGCTTAAGTGCTACATATGTCGTGTGGAAAGAACTCCCAATTTGGGTTAATCGATTTCGAAATCGCCGTGCTTCTCGGATATGGAGACTTGGTTTCCCACTTACATCGTAGTTTAATTATGGAGCAGAGAAGAGATGGAATAAGTGATGGAACTTCTACAAGTGTATGCTATAGTGTAAGATCACCTAGAATAGGTGAGAAACTTACTTGAAAAATAAAATGTTGAAAGTAAGAATTTATCATTAGTAAGCTTTTACGCTAAAAGAGTCCTTGATTCTTGCTAAAAGCCTTACCTTGATTCCTATTAGACCGGCATTCACGAGTCTCCTCCTATTTTTCTTTAGTCGGGTAAGTCTTGTTGAGTACTCCGTGCTTTCGGGGTTTGTTGACCCATGTTGCGGGATCGGGAGTCATGTTTGCACAGGACCGTCTTTGCATGACGATTCATCGGGAAGAAAGTGATGATGAGTAAGAAGTGTGACCCGTGGGCGAGGGGTCTAGTAAGTAGTGTCGCTTGTGTAATAAACTTTCCGCTACTCCTACTTTATATTGTAAAACTGGTTTTAATTAAATGGTTGTAAAATTATTGTAATATACATCTTCATTTGTTTTACTCGATTATGTATAAAAAACTGTTGTATCTTTGCAATGACCTCGTAACGGATCACGGTTGGAATAGTTAATAGTACTTTTCGGGTTATGGGTGCACATATGTGACTATTAAAGGTTGTTAAACCGATAATTAGTACATGTGGGCCCTGTAATTTGGAAGGTTACATTACGGTGGCATCGAGCCTCAGATTACCGGTATTCTTTGTAGCATTACTTTCTAAAACTTCAAAATGATTTGGGTCAAACTAATTTTATTCTTACTTTGGTCCAAATTGCTTATTCTCTTATCTTAATCTATTGAAAAACTTTCTTATCTAAATCCAAAAAAGGAGATAAGTGGAGTAGCATTATATAAAGCCCTACTTATAAAATCTTTAATGCAAAAAGTTTTTATTTATTGTTACGTAGGTTCGATTCATGCATCATGTTTAAATCACTTATTAATATTACCTTCCCCTTTAATGTGGTTTGGGTTAAGTAATATCAATCCCGTTCTTGCTAAACCTTTAGATCCTCCTAGATAAGCCCGGGATAGATGTAGAATGGAACCCCTGTTTGAAGAATAAGTGATATGTGTTGTTTTTGTTTGTTTTTCTTTTGAAGTTCAATAAATCGGGTTGGGTGTTAAATAGTTTTGTTTTAATAACGGATGTCGCACAACAACGGCGCCGACTCTCAGGAATAGGGGTGACCTTCCAAACCCTCCACCCGGTCCCAACAAACTGGACCGATGCCATTGCGGCTCGGTTCAAGCTACTCGCGAGAACTCTAAATACGAGAAGTAGCTTCAGTCGAGAACAATCGTTGTGACCACAAGGGTCGAGATGATGAAGAAGATGAAACTTCTTATCCAAAGTTCACTTAGGCACAAAACCTCCAATCTTTAGTAGAGCCGATGAGCCATTAGAGGCAAATGATTGGCTTCGTGCTATGGAGGAAAAGTTTGAGTTGATGACTTGTGCGGATCATCGAGAAGCCCTCTTTCTTTGCACAACAACTTCGAATACCTGGGAGCTTGGTGGAATAATTTCAAAGCCGAAAGCGACTGCTTTGGACACCAAATCACCAGGATGAATTCAAGCATGCCTTTCGTGCTCATTTCATTCCAGCGGGGTTATGGCCAAGAAGCTAGATGAGTTCTTAGCTTTTAAAGCAAGGAGAAGACTCGGTACTTCAGTATGTGGGCAAGTTTAATCACATGTCCGGTATGCCCGAGAACTTGTGAATTCGGATGGAAAGAAGAAGGAGTGGTTCATCCGAGGCCTCCATCCAAAGCTTCATGCCATGATGAATATCCGTGATACGGATTCTTATCATGATGTGGTAAACATGGCAATATCTTGTGAGGAAAAGAATCGTGTTCTTATGGAATACGAGCATAAGGAAGAAAAAAAAAAAGAAAAACTTATCCCTACGGATATTACGGTGGCAAATCAAAAGCGTCGGAGAGTGATTTACCATCCCGTGAATCATTTTCGTCCTCCTTATCGTCCACCACGTTCCGGCCAGGACGGCGGTCATTTGTTCGACCTGCTACAACTTTTCCTTATCCACGTCGGTAGAATGCCCACGACATTCGCAACCCTATTCCACAAAGCCATACACCCATTTGTTATAGCGTAGAAAACTGGTCATTATTCCCCGAGAATGCCCCAATCCTCGAAGGTACAACCCAAGTTATCCGGTAACTTACGGAAGTCGACCACCCAGTGAGAACAAGAATAATAATCGGAATGTTCGAAAGGAAAGAATGAAAAGAAAGCTGGAAAGGTGTACTACACCAATGTGGAGGAAATACCCTGGGGAACCAATCATGATGGGTATGTTCCACGTAAGCCAAACACCCGCGATAATATTATTATTTGATTCAGGCATCGCATACATTTGTCGATAAAACATTTGTGGAAAAAAATGCGATAGCCATTGGGGAAATGAAGGATGAGTTCATTATACACTCACGGGGGACGTATGAGTACTAAAGAGGTGGTATATCGGATCCCCATAACATTAGGTGGATATGATTTCCCCACCAATATGATAGTTCTAAAGGATCAAGATATAGGCGTGATCCTTGGTATGGTAGGCTGTACCAATACGGTACTATTATAGATACCATCAATAGAACTGTCAAAGTAAAGTTACGAGAAAAATTACGAACTCCTTATTCAACTTCCAATTGTTAAAGGGGCGGTTGAAAAAGTGTGTGCAACTTTGTGTTAAGGAGATCAAAGACATCCCAGTAGTATGCGAGTTTTAGGATGTATTCCCGGATGATTTACTGGATTACCACAGGAGAGAGATGTTCAATTCAGTATAGAATTAAAACCGGGAAGCTGCTCCCATCTCTCGAAGAGCTTACGAATGGCACCAAGAGAGTTGGCGAATTGAAAACTTCGATTACAAAGGGTTATTAGAAAAGGGTTTATTAGACCAAGTTCTTCACCTTGGGGATGTCCGGCTATTTTTGTGAAGAAGAAGGATCGGACTTTGAGGATGTGTATAGATTATCGTCCACTTAATGAAGTGGCGATTAAAAACAAGTATCCGCCCGGATTGATTTACTCTTTGATCGGTTAGCGGAGCCAAAGTCTTTTCTAAGATTGATGCGAGATCGGGGTATCATCAAATCGGGGATTAAACCCGAAGATATTCCAAAGACCGCATTTACCACCGGATACGGTCTTTATGAATATTTGGTTATGTCTTTTGGTTTAACAAATGCCCCAGGCTCATTTCATGCACTTGATGAATACGGTGTTTATGTCGAGAATTGGACAAGTTCGTGGTGGTGTTTATTGATGATATCCTTGTCTATTCCAAAAATGAAGAAGAGCATGCGAGCATCTCGGAATAGTTTAAAAAAGATTGAGAGACCATCATTTATATGCTAAATTTAGCAAGTGTGCCTTACGGTTGAAAGAAGTACAATTCTAGGTCATGTGCTATCATCAGGAAGGAGTTGCTTAGATTGACCCGAGCAAAGTAAAAGATATCCTCAACCGAAACCACCAAAAGGCTGTTCATGAGGTTCGTAGTTTTCTTGGAATGGCGGGATATTACCGTCGATTCATTCGACTTTTCAAGAGTGGCAAAGCCTATCACGAGTTGTTAAAAAATCGGACCAAGTTTGTATGGTCACGAGTGTGAGCATGCTTTTCAAACTTTGAAGAAAGCACTAACCCTTTGCCCGATCTTAGCTCACCGGGATATTGAAAAACCATTTGACGTCTTTTGTGACGCATCGGTATTGGTATTGGTTGTGTGTTAATGCAAGAAGGCAAAGTTATTGCCTATGCATCACGCCAACTAAAAAACGCCATGAAGAGCATTATCCAACCCATGATTTGGAGTTAGGCTGCGGTGGTGCATGCTCTAAAAATCTGGCGTCATTATCGTTGGGTAATACTTGTCATGTATATACAGACCATAAAAGTCTGAAATATATCTTTACAATCAGATTTGAACATGCGCCGAGAGAAGATGGCTAGAATTAATTAAGGACTACGACATAGAAGTGCATTACCATCTGGAAAGGCAAATGTTGTTGCCGATGCACTTTCGATCGGAATCCTCGGTGTAATTGTCTTATAGCCAACATAAAGGATAGAACTTTTATGTCAAGAATTGGAGAAATTGAATATCGGAATTGTTGAACATGGCATGGTAACCAATGCCACGGCGAGAATCAACTATCAAGAATCAGATTATTGATGCTCGAGGAAGATCGATAAGGGCATAGCACATATCAAAGAAAAAGTTAGAAGGGGAAAACCCACTTGCTTGAGAATTGATGAGTCGGATGTCTTTGTAGTTTAAAGATCGATTAGTGGTACCAAAGAGTCTGAATTACGTCAACAAATCTGGATGAGGCTCATTTGACCCGGATATTCTATTCATCCCGGAAGTACCAAGATGTATCGGGATTTGAAACAAAGATTTTGGTGGACAAAAATGAAGATTGAGATTGCGGTATGTAGCTAAGTGTGACACTTGTCGCGAGTAAAAGTTTGTGCACATGAAAGGCTGCGGGACAATTGCATCCTTTGCCTATTCCCTCTTGGAAATGGGAAGAAATCGGTATGGACTTTATTGTCGGTTTACCCGAACATCGAAAGGGTTCAACTCTATCACGGGTTATAGTTGATCGACTTACTAAGATAGCCCATTTTCTACCAGTAAATGACCGGTATAAAGCAATAGATTATGCCAAGCTATATGTCCATCGGATTTTTCGGTCTACATGGAGTCCCTAAGCATATTGTAGCGAGATAGAGGTTCTCCGTTTATGTCTAAATTTTGGAAACAAATGCAAAAAGTCACTTGGTACCAAACTAAATCATAGTTCGGGTTATCATCCTCGGACAGCGGCGGGACAATGACGGAAAGAGTGAATCAGATTTTTAGAAGATATGTTGAGAGCGTATATTCTTAATTATTCGAGAAAAAGTGGGATATTTGTTTACCATTAGCGAGTTTGCCTACAATACTTGGGTTATCAAGAAAGTATTCAAATGGCACCGTTTGAAGCTCGTATGGTCGCGGATGTAGAACCCCATTGCATTGGTCGAACCCAGGAGAAAGATGGTTCTACGGGTAGATCTAGTAAAAAGAATTTGAAGAAGAAAAAGTGAGATTTGTGCAAGATAAATTAAAAGAGGCACAATCTCGACAAAAAGAGTTATGCCGATAAAAGGCGTAGGTGTTTGGAATTTGAAATAGGGGATTATGTATATTTGAAAGTGTCACCCATGAAAGGGGTGAATCGTTTTGGAATTAAAGGAAAAGCGGCACCTCGATACATTGGTCCATTTCAAGTTTTGGAAAAACAGGGGGACCGGTTGCCTATCGACTCAGATTGCCGGAAAAGATTATCGGCCAGTGCATGATGTCTTCCATGTGTCTCGATTGAAGAAATGCTTACAGTACTGATCAGTGGTTGATGTTGAAGACGTCACATTGGAACGGATCGACTTACTCTCGAATATCCTATCCGGATCGTAGACCGTAAAAGCTCGAGTTACCCCGGCGAGAACTATCAAATGGTACAAGATCCAATGGAATCAACATTCGGAGGAAGAAGCTACTTGGGAATCGGAAGACTTTCGACGGAAAACTTTCCCAAATTTCCACTTTCTTAATCCTTGTAAATGTAAGACCCCTTCTTGTTTTATGAAATAGTTAGAGATGTGTTTGCTTTTGACACATTTCCTTTGCCGTTACTAAACCCTAGGACTTTAAATCTCGGGAATGAGATTTCTTTAAGGAAGGGTCAGAATAACACCCCGGTGTTATTTCTACTAAAAACGACATGTCATCATGATCATTGCAAAGCATCCATGATTAGCCCACCATGTGTTGCATTGAACTAAAATAAGTTTATTTTATGCTTGGTTGCAATGTCGGTCGAGAAGACGAGAGAAAACAGGTTCGAAACTATCCCCCTTGTCGGAAACCCTAGATTTCAAAACCCTAGTTTGTCCCCTTTTATTTTATTTCAAAATTTATCAAGAATTTGAGGGTGGTCACAAAAGTGAAAAGGTAGAGCTTTTAAAACTAAACAAAGTTGGTATTTTGAGTTTTCAAAGTTTAGTTCAAAATTTTGAAGCAATTTTGAATTTCATTCAAACCCTAATTGCCCCCTTTTCTATATTTCAAAATTTAAGCAAAATTTGAGAAAAATTTCAAAAGTTAGTTGTAGATCTTGTTGAGAGGAACAAAAGTCATGTACAAAGTTTTTCAAGTTGTTACATGATTTAAAAAGTAATTTTGAATTCAAATTTCAAAAATTTTGAACTGCTTTTCAAAAAGTCATATTTAGAGGCAGAATTTGAAAATCTTCCAATTGTGAAAATTGTAGATCTTGAAAAATTAGGGGGGTTACTTTTTGGAAAATTTTGAGTTCAGTTCAAATTTTGGGAGTAATTTGAAATTTTTGAGTTAGGGTTGATGGTGAGCAATAACCCGACCAACCCATGCCACCACCGCCCGCCAAAGGTTCGCGCAGATCCACCGGCGAGCCAGCAGCGACGCCGACCACTGGGCGTCTTCGTGAACCCTCCGGCTACCTTCCCATGTCCTCTTCTCCTATAAATAGGCCATGGTCGCCGCCATTTTCTTCTTTTCCCCCATTTCCGCCGCCGAGGGCTCCGCCGTCGCCGCCGCCGCCAAATCGCCGTCGTGCCGCTTTTTTCATCCAACCAAGTTTCCAAAGAAGCTCCGTAACCTCCTTGCGCACCTCGGAACCTAGCCACAGCCCGCCTCGTCGTCAAAATCGCCGTCTTGCGCCGTCGTCTTCCCGGACCGGCGGGCGCCGCCGCACCTCACCTCACCGTCGCCCGGTAGATTCCGGTGAGCATTACGCCCAACCGGCTAGTCCTTTTGCGTCACGGACATCGTGGTCGTGAACGGCTCGACCGTTTTTGCGAGTTGAAGCCCGGCTCGCCGGAACAAATGGCCCGACCGCCGCCGCCGCCGCCGCTCCGTCGCCCGACCTATCTCGGCTCGCCTCGCCCGACCAAGCCCGTTTTAGGACCCGGTGAGCCCCTAGCCACGATTCGTAGTTAGTTTTCCATTTCGAGCACCGCCGCGCGGTTCTGAACACGGCCGCTAGCCGCCCACGCCGCGGATGAAGGCGCGCACCGCCCGCCCCGGTGGCGCCACGCCCGCCGCACATGCAGTCTTTGGGCCTACACCGTAACAAGCGGTAGGCCCGGTAGGAAGCGATAGTGGGCGAATCTTGTTATGGGCGAAATAAAAATAAAATCGACCCACGGTACACGATCTTGGGCCATGAACGATGACGGGCTGTGCGCGATAACAGGCCGAAAATCAACCCGAGAACCCTTTTCTTTTATCAAATGTTTTATTCAATTTCATTTATTTGAATAGTGTCGATTTTCCAAATTTCATATAAATTCAAATACTAGATCAAAAATTCTGAAAATTTTTTGTGTAGCCTTCCCATGAGTATGTCTATCCATGAAAAATTTGAAACTTGAATTTTGAATACTTTTGGCATGATTTAAAAATACAAATTTTAATTGAAAAATGCATCTTCCTTGATTTATAATAATTATTTTATTTATCCAAAAATCATGAAATTTATTTTGGTACTGTTTTATGACATGATCTATCTGTACAAAAATTTTGAGCTTGTTTTGAGAAAGTTAAAATTTTTATTATTTCATACCCTATTATTTCATGTGTAAAACAACTTGTTAAATACTTTCTAACTTAGGGTTTTGGGTAGATTTTTGGGTTGTTTTCTGAACCCTAAACCATGTCGTTAGCAAGTGGTCCTTGAGAACTCCTTAGGCAATGGTGATGATATCTTGTAGAGTAGTTCAACAAGTTGGTTTTGTTGGGTTGCAACTTTATCGTGAAGAAAAGTTGTACTCGAGTCGCTTATCGTTTCATGCACTCTCGCGCATCATGTTTATATGCATGGCATCATGTTAAGCATGTATTATTATTTCGTATAGTGAACGAGGGTGATCGAGAAGTTGTTGATCAAGCCGCCGAAGAAGGCTATCTGGTTGACACGAGTTCTGAGTATTGTGATCCATCGTCCGAGTCGGGATATTTCGTCAATCAAGGCAAGCCCCGGTTCATTTAAACAATTCCTTGTGTTTTACAAAGCTTTATATCACCTTTGCTTTATGCTTTGCATTAGGTGATAGGAGTTGAGTGACAACCTAATTGATGCATTTTCCATCCTTGATTATTTCGATATCTACCTTGATAACCCGTTTTGGTAAAATGCTTAGAGATGCTTAGCCATGCTAAAATAGTTAGTCTTTTGAGTCAAAATGTGACAAGTCTTTTATGATAGCCCGAATGGGCATTTGATGAGAAAGGATGTTATATGATGAAACCATACTTGGGATATGGTGTTGAAGTTGAGACCGGTCGGGTAATTTGCGAGAATGGAGTCTTAGTGTAGTATTTCCGGCTTGTCGATTAAGGACCGTCGCGTTGTAAGCAATGTGGATGAGACTATGGAACGCAATTTGCTTTGAGGTCGTTGGACCAATGGCACGCGTCTGTCATGGGTGTCATCCCATCACGGTCGACCCTAATTAGGACGCATACTCGGTAAGCGATCTTGGGGGTGTCAAATCGGAACGCATACAACCGCGCAAGACCGGGAGTGGAGAGATGGCGGGAGTACATGTTACCCTCGTGGGTTAAAGTCCCGGATTGGAGGTGTACGGTATTCTCGGGTGGCGTGGGACGCGGTTCCGCTTTTGAGTATCCGGGAAAGGGTTGATATATGCAAGCTTAAGTGCTACATATGTCGTGTGGAAAGAACTCCCAATTTGGGTTAATCGATTTCAAAATCGCCGTGCTTCTCGGATATGGAGACTTGGTTTCCCACTTACATCGTAGTTTAATTATGGAACAGAGAAGAGATGGAATAAGTGATGGAACTTCTACAAGTGTATGCTATAGTGTAAGATCACCTAGAATAGGTGAGAAACTTACTTGAAAAATAAAATGTTGAAAGTAAGGATTTATCATTAGTAAGCTTTTACGCTAAAAGAGTCCTTGATTCTTGCTAAAAGCCTTACCTTGATTCCTATTAGACCCGGCATTCCCGAGTCTCCTCCTATTTTTCTTTAGTCGGGTAAGTCTTGTTGAGTACTCCGTACTCGGGGTTTGTTGACCCATGTTGCGGGGATCCGGGAGTCATGTTTGCCAGGACCGTCTTTGCATGACGATTCATCGGGGAAGAAAGTGATGATGAGTAAGAAGTGTGACCCGTGGGCAAGGGGGTCTAGTAGTGTCGCTTGTGTAATAAACTTTCCGCTACTCCTACTTTATATTGTAAAACTGGTTTTAATTAAATGGTTGTAAAATTATTGTAATATACATCTTCATTTGTTTTTACTCGATTATGTATAAAACTGTTGTATCTTTGCAATGACCTCGTAAGCGGATCCTGGTTGGAATAGTTAATAGTACTTTTCGGGTTATGGGTGCACATATGTGACTATTAAAGGTTGTTAAACCGATAATTAGTACATGTGGGCCCCTGTAATTTGGAAGGTTCTGTTACACGTACGTCCACACATACCCAGACCAACAATTTTATATACAGGCCGGTGTATTTTTTTTTCTTCTAAATTTTGTTCCTCTAGTTTTGACTAATATATATAATATAAGTGTAGTAGTGCATTCATGGATTATATTGATAAGTTAACACACATGGACGGCACTTCGAGATTTCTCCAGAGAGAAAAAAGCTGCAGATCACAAAATCATGGCGATCTATTATACTACTGGATAGTAGTATGTATATGTGTATATATATAATATAAGTATAGTAGTGCATTCATGGATTATATTGATATATAAGTTAACACACATGGACGCCACTTCCAGATTTCTCCAGAGAAAAAAAGCTGCAGATCACAAAATCATGGCAATCTATTATACTACTGGATAGTATTCTGGCACTCATCTATCTATCAGGATATTGTCCTTCATGCTGGCCTTTCTTGTACACGATCCATATGTAGCGAAAAAAAAAAGACAATATCTTATTGATTGGTGGTAGTACGCAGCATGCAGCGGCAGGCAGCGCAGAGTACACGGACGTACTGGCCTGTCAATCTTCAGTCATCAGTCGTATATCTGAATCTGAATGTAATCCGAACTCTGAAGGGTACGATCCAACGGTTGTCGTACACGTGCGACGACAGAATGAAGCTAATAAGTTTTCTGTGCGCCGTGAAATCTCAATCTGCAGCATTAAACTAGCTAGCTAATAACCATCAAAGTAATCATCGCATGCATGCATATATATTATATGTGTTGCTAACTACTTCTGAGAGAGTTGAAAAGGTCCCTCTCTTCTTAATACTGAGGACATGTAGCTTAAGGATAACTTGAGATATCGTCTGATGAAAGCAGGACATGTAGCAGCTAGCAATATGCAATTAGCTAGTTGTGAAGATATATGGAGTTTTGGAGTCTGCTGACCCACCTGCTGAATAATGTTGCCAGAATGCAATGGCAGGTTGCCAATTTCATATGTCTGCTTGTTGCAGTGCCAGTAGGCAAGTTGTTAAGCTACTTGCGCAAGCAGGAGTCCTCCCTCGTGCGCAAGCTGGAATCTTTGTCGGCCGTGCCGGAGCTTCAGCGACGGGCCCTGAAATTATTCAACGGTGTACGCGCTTCTGATCTGCCGGACTGGTTACACACCCAGCGGTGTTTAGTTCGTGAAATATTTTGTGTTCGGCTATTGTAGCACTTTTTTGTTTGTATTTGATAATTATTGTCCCACCATGGAATTAACTAGGTTTAAAAGATTCGGCTCGCATTTTAAAACCAAACCGTGCAATTGGTTTTTTAATTTACCTAAAAGCTAAACAGGTAGTGCATTTTTTCCCCTTTCCGATCTGCTGGACTGGACTGCCCAAAGGCCGCGCGGATACGCTCACTCGAGCCGGAAATTGCATTATAGGTTACACACCAATTTTTCAATTTTTCGACTTGACTGTCACGAGTTACACACCAAGGCACGGATAGTTTTTTTTTTTTTCCTTTCGTTTTCTTCTAAGAGTAGACCGCACATCTATATCTGTATTTTACGTAAAGATAAACCTCACTGGTCTAATTCTCTAGCACCTCCTTGCACCCCACATCAAGCAAAGCAGTTGTATGTGTCCCTTGCACTTCGCTTTCTCCATATTCGATGTGAATCGTGCGGCAACGCACGAGGCATTCGTCTCATAATCCATTTTTTTGCGACGACATCTCCTAATCCTTAGTGATTAACATTCTAACCCATTTATATTTTTCTTTTACTCATGCGGCAGCGCGCGTGAAATTCTCCTAGTTTTATTGAAGTATACTCCCTTTGTCTTGTAATGTAGTGTATTTTAGGATTTTTAAGATAAAGTAAGAGAGAACATAAAAGACGCAGGCACCCTTCTCCTTTTATTTCTTAATCAGGCGCTATCATGAATGTGATTATTGGTGATTGATTTGATTAATGGAAAGTATTTATATGAAATTGGATTTTCTATAAAAATGTATTATATTTTGAGGACAAATTTGGAATACTAGAATGACCTAGATTCACTCAGAGCACCCTTTAGGAGTTTTGTAAAACAACTCTCTTTTAATTTTGGTTGATAAAAAAATGAAGTTGTAAATAGTTTAGGAAGCCAATATAAACAATTATTGAAAGAAAATTAAGTTCAGATTGCTACTTATTTGGTTAACTAGTTAAAATTTATTAGTTTAGCAAGTTAACTACAGGAAACACCTAGAGCTGTTCTTAAATATGAACCACATGACCACATAAGTGTCAACATAGTGTGCATTTATAACTTAAATCGATAAATAAATAATAATTCATTAGTCAATCATGTGGCCATGGGATGTATAGTCTCATTGCCTTCGGATATGTTTGATCCTAAATCTATTATTATCTTAGTATTTGGTCAAAAAAATCTATGTTAATTCTCTATCACCAAAACTTATTGTTATTAATGAATAATAGTTTAGTTGCCTATATATTATGAGAAATTAGTAGTCCTTATCAACCTCCACTGAATTGTTTGAAAAATGTATTACACAAATTCTAAACCAAAAATATATTTATATACCAATCTACTACACATATATAGAGAACCTCCACTAAGTAGTTCTCTCGACATGTAAACATGCCACCTAAGCAGAGCCACACTAATAGCTTCAAACATGCAAGCATGTCACGTAAGCAGCCCCACTAACGCCCCGCTAACACTTTCAATTAATGATCCAGCATGTAGTATTTTCTCATACCAAATCTATTCTTGACACAAACTGAGAATTTTTATGTTGTACATTAAGTTCCAAATATTATCCTTCACTGGTTAGTGGCCCATGTTTTCTTTCAGGAAGTTGAAGATCTAAGACTATCATGATGCTTTTTCTTTAGTTCATTACTGAAATTACTTCTACATTGCTCTTAAGTAGATTAAAATTATTTTTGGATACCCAAGACAACGCGTGTGGAATTCACCTATACTTAATTATGTATGTAACCATTTTAACACAAAATGAAACCAGCTATCAAGTAATCACATACTCCTCTCTTTCTCTCCCCTTAGTAGACACCGCAGTAGTAGGTCGGGCATTACGTTCTTAATTTTGGTTCCTTGATTCACAAAAAATTTGGTTCCTAAAAAATAGGAAATTGATTGGTTCTTAAAATTCCATGGAGTCAAGAAATTTGGTTTTCGGTTATTTTGGTTCGATTTCGGTTCTAACCGAGCTAATCAAAAAAAAAAAATTCTTCATAGGTTAAGACAACAAAAACAAACATACTCTAAACCAAATTTGGAAAATACAAACACATTTTTACAAGATCATGTCCTACTCAAACAACAACAACAACAAACCAAAACTTTTGGTTTCAATTTATCGGTTTTAGTCCAAATTCTTTTAGTTTGGTTTTTAAGGTTTGGTTAATTGTGTCCAGCCCTAGCCACACCATTGAGTTTGAGCAAGGTTCTAGGTTGGGCACCAACATAGGTGGCTCATATACCATAATGTTAGTAGATGTCTTGCCATCCGGTTTTGACATCCTGCATCTTTTTACTTCTAATTCGATCCCATTTGTGGTTTATTAAAATTCACCCTTTTTAGATTGAAAGAAAAGTATTGAATTGCGTAAATGATTAAATTTTTAATTAATAAGTTACACAATCATGTCTAACTCAAAATCCAATAGATGAAATATTTTCTACAATAGTTTCAAAAAAAAAACCCATGGGGGTGTTAGATATAATCAAATTATTATTGCACATATAGTTGTCCAAATATACCTAGATTTCAAAGAATCATTGGGCAATCAAAACATGATGAACATCACTATCAAATAATTTTGATATATCAAAATAAGAATGGGGCGCTTGGCCACTATTGAAGCGTCCATATATACACTATTGATGATATATATCCAAAATATATATATCCACATTCATTGTACTAGATATATCTAGATTTTGTGTTGATATTTTCATTTATTAGATCAATCTATCTTACAATGGGCCACACTATCTATAAATATACAATGTATGAATAAAATATCATATATGAATTGATGTATATCTATAAATATACGATGTATGCAAAAGATCACAACCAATAAATTATGAACATCTGCTTCACAATGACATATATACATGAGGCCACTATATATACAGAGCTCCACAAGGCCACAAATAAAACTAGTATTGGGGGGCAAACTTCTAGTTTTCATTGTGTGTGTATGTAGCAAAAAGTCCTCCCCTCTGTAAATTTTTTTTGCATGTACAGTTCATGCTAACTTGTATATTTTACATATGATTTGTTCTATGTAGGTGCCAATGGATGAAAGTAGTATAAGATATTGCAACAAAGGGGACGGAAGAGCTTCATGTTTGCCTAAACAACATAGAAGGATTGCTAAAAGCATCCCAACCAAGTCAAAGGAAAGAAAAAAAAAGGATTTGGAATTGCCAAGCTAGAACAAATGAGAGTAGAAGAGGAAATGAAGGTTGAAAAGGAAATTAAAGAGTATTTTAAAGAGACCCTTAGACAGCCACCAATTAATAGGGCTGGTATCCAAGGCTTTGGTAAGCACACTTGTAGGGGTAGAATTGACATATATATACCAAGCGGTATATTCCTTTGCTTGTGCTAGTGCTTCAATTTCCCTACCAACACCTTTGATTTTTTTGGCAAGATGTGAATAGCTATGTATCAATGTAACAAGTTTTTTTTTTTTTTTTTTTGTGTGTGTCCATGCATATTTTAGGAAAATGGTATCCATCACTAAGATATATTCACTAAAATTATTTTATTGGATAATGCTATATGTCATAATTAGAGACATGCTTAAATGATATTTTTCAAGGCTAGATGATTTTGTTATGGAGTTTTTAGATTTCAAAGCAAGGAATTAGAATGTCGACTCACTACCCACTAGGGTCTTATTACTAGCCTTGTATTCATGCTTCAATGTCATACCCAATTCTTTCAAACTTTGTAGTGTATGAGCCTTATATTGTTACAGTTATTTAAACCTAAAAGCATCACCTTTTTTGTTTCTAGTTTTTGTACAAACTTTGTATGTACAATACCAATAGCATTTCTCCCTTACATTTGACACCCTTAACATTTAATATGATGGTGTCTCATGTGGATCATGGTTGGCCCTCTTATGATTTATTGTAGACGACATATGGATCAAGAGAATATATTACTGGATGGCTAAAACATTCTTCTATGATCAGGTACACACATATAAATTATTATTTTCCTATCTTTGTACAAGCTCTTGGAGTTAGAGAGTTGGTTTAGCATGTGTATGCACTAATTTCTTGTAAAATATCTTTTTGTTTTCAAATGTAACCTGCTCAACCATGATAAAGGTTTCTTGCTTGACCAATGTCAAATATATAACTAGGTTGCCAAGCATCTCAGGAGCAGCATCTTATGTCAACCCAAACCGTACGGTGCCTACAACACTACCTCTCTTTGAAGCACCTGATCATAAGGTATATATCTAGCTCATGGTTCTTACTTGTCAAGACCAATTTAAAAGCAGCACTTACCTGCTTTCATACAAAGAATAAGCTTGCTATTTTGAGGTAGCATTATTATGAAATATATTCGTAGTATTTTTTTTGTCATAGGTAGCTTTATGAAATATGTGTGCAATGATATATCGGTATATGCACTATACAATGAATTACTCAAATATTGTAGATATGGAACACGTGCATGGTATTCAATAGGCTATCAAGCTCATTAATAATGGTTGTGCTCTAAATTTCTCAGAAATATGGATGTATTGATTTGAAAAGGAAGGACGATGAAAACCTATCAAAGGAGTCCACTTGCAAGAACTTCATTGACCCAAAAGAGGTGGACCTTAACCTGAAGCTGTAATCCTAGAACTCATAGAGCAATCATTCATGATGATGATGATGATGGTTCCAACATTTTACAAGTGAAATTGTATGAGTTTGATGCATGGTTTTGAATTTTGAGAGCCAAAGTTGTTTCTCTGGACTAATAGATAATATATGATCAACTATATCAAGGAATGTTCCCTTTCCCTCAATTGTAAGGTTTTGGATTCCTGTTTAAAGTGGTTAAATAATCTTTAATAGTTTATTTGGTTGTATTTTTTTTTTTTTTTTTTTTTTTGCCATGAAGTAATGAATTTCGGGTTTCTTGTCATAAAAAATGTAAGACTTTGGAATCTGCTACTTCTGTTACAATATGACGTGAATAAAGTTCTTTGATGAAAGTAGGTCAAGAATGACTATTTTTTTTTTAATTATGTTTGTGCATGAAAGTTGTGCACGCGCATGACTTTTGCATTGCAGCTTTGCAAAATTTATATACAATATTGTTTTCACTTCATGGCATCATGTTCTAGCATTGTGATAAGTGTGTTACCATGAAAAATATCCAAAGAAATTAAAAATCATATAGCTTTATAGTTAGCAAATGATGGTAGTGCTTGTTATATTAGAAGAAATAGTAATAGGGAAAAGAACAAAACCAACTCTCAGTGTATAGTCAGTCTCGCTCACAAAACAACTATTGCTTGGCATGCCATCGTCTCCCACCATGGCCGCCATCATGCTCCATATTATATATAATATATTAAGAGATAGTATCTCTAAGTGTTGTGTTTGTATATCTTATAAAGAGTAGATGATTCTATTAGAGAGTGGAAATGCACGTGGTGGCATAGCATTGCAAGTGCACCAAGACAACCAAGCGACTCTGCAGTTCCTTTTGTTGGTCCTATCTAACTAGGATACCATTTACGATCTAAGGGCCATCATGTAGTGTGACTGATTTTTATTTGCAAGATCTATGTCGTGTCCAAGTTTAAGTAAAGAAATGAGAAGAAAGTCCATGATCTAGTTCTACATGACAACATGAACCGATGGCTTCCAATACATTAATTATAACCAGTCAGGGCGGTAAAACGAATGGTTCCACTACAAATTAAAGGTTCAAACTCAACGCCTAAAAAAGGTTGCAAAAGACCAAAAAATGGTAGCAATAGTATTATTGCTACCTTTTTTTTTGGTAGAAAGTCGTTGCACTTGTGACGGTAGCAATAGCATGTTGCCACAGTTTCTGTTTTTGTTGCGACACATAATCCTCTATTGCAACACTGTTGACTCTTTCGCAACCAAAATTGGGTGTTGGGATAGGATCAATAGCAACCATTATGGGTGTGACAATAGTAGCAATTGCAACGCTCTAGGTGTTGCTAGTGATGTCTATTGCTACATGATGATCTTGTAGCAACAAAGTGTAATAGCAACACAAGAGTAGTGTTGCAAGCGTCATTATTGCCACGGTGAAAAACCATAGCAAGAGAGAACAGGTTATTGCCACAGCATCCTACATGGTTGCTATAGATGGGACAAGCTATTACCACGCTGATTAGGTTGGTTGCTATAGAGAGTTCCTCTATTGCCACATTATATAGATCTGTTGCTACAGAGAGCTAATCTATTGCCACGTCACTTGGGTTCGTTGCTACAGATGGTACATGCTATTGCCATGGTTCTTGTGTTCGTTGCTACTGACAACTCCTCTATTGCCACGTTACTTGGGTTCGTTGCTACAGATGGTACATGCTATTGCCACGGTTCTTCTGTTCGTTGCTACTGAGAACTTCTCTATTGCCACGTCACCTAGGTTCGTTGCTACAGATGGTACATGCTATTGCCACGGTTATTAGAACCGTTGCTACTGAAAGCTTACCTATTGCCACATTCCATGTGTCCGTTGCTATAGATGGAAATAGTGGTAGATGCGCGGTGCATGAGCATCATATTTTTTCAAGATTCAAGGGAAAAGAGAGAGAAGACATGACATAAGTCGAAATACCTTTACAATCTTAAAAATGAAGACCAGAAACATGCACTGGTTAATACAAAGTTTTGAAGAAAACAATGCCTGCATATGGGAAATAAAAATCAAATCCATTCAAAAAACAAATAAAAAAAAAAAAAAAACAGGCGAACAACTTCCACATAGGATTCGGTAAGGGAAGCCCGCTACAACAAAAACAACACGAACAAGCTCCGCCACCGAACGAGATCCTGCCGCTGCGAAGAGCATCACCTCCCCTCTCCCCTGTCTGGAAGATGCCGCAGGATATTTCAGAAGAAGGGAGAGGAAAGGTTCAGAGGAAAGAAAATTCACGGCGACGACAGAAGACATAAGAGGTGTGGAGTTCGAAACAATAACGGTCTGTCGGCCTTCTAGCGTGGATTGGGCTGAACATGAAGGCAGCCCACAGAAGGAAAACATCCCACAAAATATCCGACCGATGAGGGAACAAAAATCAGCCTAGAGATGATTAGAAATTTCGAATAAGTCAAGTTAATTCGGTTCTTAGACTCTGTTAGCCTAAACAACCGTGGTTTCGTTTGAAACTAACATATGAATATATAATATGGTATACTTTGGCCCAATCAGAAAGAAAAAGCCCAGCCCAACAACCTCCCAAAATTGATTTTCTTATATTTTATAAATTTACTATGATTTTTGAAAATTTAAATAAAAAAAAAAAAAAACGAAAACGGTCATCTAGCAAAACCAAGAAACCACTCAACCCTAAATCCCGGTCACCTCCAGCGCCGCCAACCCTCCTCGTCCGCGTCCCTGCCGCGCCCGCAGCCCGCAGGGGCGACGACGCGCCACTCTCCTGCTGGCCCTTCCCCCCTATCAGCTCCCGCGCCCCGCAGGGCGACGAGTCAGCTACCACCACGAGCCTGCAACCAATCGATCGGCGATTCCGGCGATGGAGTACGTGAACCCTCTCACCGGCTTCCGCGTCGACGGCCGCCGCCCCAATGAGGTGACACCACCTCCCCCGCTTTCCCCCTCGCGCGGTTCACGCGCACAACCCTATCTCACCCTGTGTTTGACGTCACGCAGATGCGGCAACTCAAGGGCGAGGTCGGCGTCGTTGCGCGCGCAGACGGGTGAGTAACGCTCCCACCTCTGACTCTGATGAACGGGGGGCGAAACGAACGTCTATTCGATTAGGGTTGCTGGTACGTTTCTCTCTTTTGATCGGTTCTGCTTGTGTTTGTTGTTCTGCGCAGGTCCGCGATGTTTGAGATGGGAAACACCAGAGTTATCGCTGCCGTCTACGGACCTCGAGAGGTGATTTCCGTCTATACTATTTGTGTATCTCGGTGTACTTGTTTCAATCGTGATACATCGGTCATGTGAATGCACTGGGTAGTCTCGGTGTTTGAGGAAATGCCTCTTAGAGGGGTTTCTCATTTATTCGTGTACTGTGTGGTCTATAGTCGAATTCTCTGAACCAACATGACTTTGATTTAATCGTCCTTTTAAGTGAACGAAAGGATCACATGGAAAACTAACTTCTATTGTTTATATTTTCTATATGCATGAAGAGTGTTTGAAAATCACTAGGATTCACAATGGCCTATGGACAGTAGAACATTGTTTGTTTACGCATGGTGTTATTTCCTTCCTGTCAGATTACACACAACACCAGGGTAGTCATAGGACTTCAGTAATTCACCTTCTATTGCTTTGTCATACCTCCTTATTTTCTTCCTGTTGTCAGGAAGAGCACTTATGTTTCAGTGTAACCAAAAAACTAAAAGTTCACGCTTTTGCATTGCTCATTCAGGTTCAGAACAAAAGTCAGCAACTAAACAGCAACGAGGCTTTGGTAAGTTTCATGGCCCCCAAGTGCATTCTTTAGCTAGAGGTTGTCCTTTTTTATGTGTTTCTGAGAGAGAGTTCTGTATGCAGGTTCGTTGTGAGTATAGGATGGCAGAATTTAGTACAGGAGATCGGAGGAGAAAACCGAAGGGTGACAGGTACGTTCCAACTTGAACACAGTAAAATTTTATTAACAATAACAACAGTCCAGTCCATGGGCATTCACAGCATTTGGTTCATTTACAATCAGAACAGATTTTCGATGTGGCAAATATGTATTATTTCTCTCTTTACCTTATCAACATGCTTCTTTTCCCTGCATCCCGTGTTTTTGAAATCACATTTGACTTTCCCAATACACTAAAGAATCCTCAGAACATATGGGTGTCAGATGTTTTTGTAACAGTATAACAGCAGTTGATGGCTTTGTGGGCTGCACATGCCAGTGTTGCTTCAAGCCTGATATGTCCATCCATCCCAGCCTAGAAGTGCCCAGCAGAGGATTAGTGATGAGTTTAGTTGGTTTGTTTTGTTTCTTCAGAGGAAAATTAGCTGGTCTGGTATTCAGTTTGTTATATTGGTTTCTTAGGCACTGAGATCTCAAAGGCATTGGGTATTGAGTTTGGCTCGCCCCTAATTCATCTAACCTGGCCTCCACCGCTTGAGAGGGTGAACTTGCCTCCACCTCTTTGCCTAAATCTTCATTTCCCTGCCATATCAGTAGTATAAGTCGTAATTCATTACCTTGATCATATTCCTTGTTCCTTTCTATTTTTGTTCCCTTTTTGCCCCTTTGTGTTATAATTATGATTTATAAACTTCTTCTCTATAATATATTATCATTAGGGATGTGCTCCTCCTGTTTCCATAAAAAAATAGGTCATAGTTAAGACCAGAAATTTCATCAGTAACGTCTGACTTAAAATAAGAAAACAGTGCTGCATTTGCTGCAGTGTGATTTAATAATTTAGTTGACTTGGTTTAGTTGCAGCTGGAGTGAACACCTAGTGTGCAAAGTGGATATAGGTAGCATGAACTAAAGTAGTGAACTAAAGTGGATTTGACTTGAAGGTACACGGTGTTTCATTTCCTTAGAACTATGATAGTAAACTAACTTTACAATCATCTGGCAGGCGATCAACAGAAATTTCTCTGGTTATTAGACAGACAATGGAGGCAAGCATATTAACACATTTAATGCCACGCTCACAGGTCGGTCCTTTAAAACTACAGTTTTTTATATGATATCAGAGCCAACTTCCAATGCTTGTTATATTTTTTTACAGATTGATATATATGTCCAAGTTCTTCAAGCTGATGGTGGTAGGTGTTCTTCATTCCTACTTTCTGATTGTTGAAGTTGTCTCCAGGCTGTATTTATTCTCAGAACCCCTCCATTATTTATTCTGGAACAAAGCTTTTTATTTTTTGGTCATGTCCTAAAATGAGGTCACGAAAGAGCATTTTTTTCCGTGGGCTGAGTAAATCTAGATTTATGCTTTGCTTGATGATGTGTGCCGTTTATCCTTAGCTGCATTTCCCAGTATGGCATATTATTCTTTACTAGTCATATACTCATGTTATGGCATATTATTCTTTTGCTTCATGGAAATAATGTAACCTATATTACTCATTCGTGCTTCAGAACTATTGTCATCTTGACCATGACCATATGTACAACAGGAACAAGGTCAGCTTGCATCAATGCTGCAACATTAGCTCTTGCAGATGCTGGGATTCCAATGCGAGACATTGTCACATCTTGTAGTGCTGGCTATCTGTGTTCTACTCCTTTGCTCGGTAAGACACCTGCCTAATTTTCATATCTTTAACAGTAATCTTATGGAATAAATAAGTCAAATAATTCTAATGTACTATGCCAGATCTGAATTACCTCGAAGACAGTGCTGGGGGTTCTGATGTCACTGTTGGTATTCTTGCAAAGATGGACAAAGTGACTCTGCTTCAGGTAGAAAGATCATGAATCTCATTCTTGCCGCCTCAAGACTCTCTGTCTCTAGGCCCAATCAAATTATATGCTTCAGTTTTGCTCTCCTTTGAAATAAGCCTTCTATGTTTGATTACTGCATAGTATTATTCTTTTGTTAGCATCAGAAGGAAGCAGCTTAAAAAGTGCCTTTTCAGATGGATGCAAAATTACCGATGGATACATTTGAAAATGTAATGGGACTTGCAATAGAAGGGTGCAAAGCAATTGCATCTTACATCCGAGAGGTAAACAGCTTTTTGTTGATCTTCCATTACTTATTTTTTCTGTTTACATTGACTTACGACCTGTCATTGACACGTTGGAACTTCTGGGTCGTTGACTATTGCTCTGAAACAGGTGCTATTGGAGAATACAAAGAAGCTTGAGTGTCAGCGTGGTTAACCTTAGGAGGTGAATCCCATTTTCCGGGTTTGTTTACACTTGAAGCCTTGACTGGTCTGGGTAAAACTAAAATGGTTTATCTCCGTACTCAGCAGTGCATGCAGATTAATGACCTGAATCTGTCGAAGATTGCTGACCCAACAATGGACATCGCACAGCGATGAAAAAGTAGTGGTTGTGGATGGATGGCTTTTGTGGGGAGTGCACAGGAATTTCCTTGGCTTGCTCGAACTTCGAACGGGGTACATGTAATTCATCAGAAGTTGTTCAAGGCAGATTGTCATCGTCAGAGATACAAGATATGCTTTCATGCTTAAAACTGTGATGAACCTGGAACTGTAATCCTCAGTGAGGTCTTATTGGAATTTTTCTGTCAGTTCCTGTAAACTGATGTAAATTGAGGGTGACATTGTACTGCTTTTTTAATGGTAAAGTTTTGCTGCGTGATTTTAACCAAAAAAATGATTTTGTTCATTGACAGTTTATATTCTAGCACTCTTTTGTACGCAACTTGTAGCTCCGCCTTTTTATTCCCAAGCAAGTTTCATAGCTCTTGAATCCAGCAACTGAAGGATAATGAGCACTTGGGTGCACAGCACCGGGTTGGACAAGCTTAAGAACACATCCTTAGCTCAAGGGGATAATATCCCACTGGCTTCTACTGCATGGAGTCTTGCTTCCTCATTTAACTTACTGATGAGGGCATCCACCATTGCGTGCAGATGATGATACAAAATTCTGCATCCGTCTCTTTCCATCTCCCAGGCAACTAGTATGATGAGTGAGTTTACCGGAGGCCGCTCCATTGGCCGGTGGATGGTGAATTGACATCGTCCAGAGTCGCAAAGCAGCCAACTTGGCAAATTTCATTAGCTGTAGCGACGGTGTACCAGTTGGTGAATGCAGTTCGGTCACCGCGTGCGTGCTTCACCAAGTCCTGGACGATCTCAAGTCCAGAGTCTGTTTCGGAAGGCTGAATCTGAGCGAGGATGAATTAGCGGGCATCTTTTAGTCACTGTCAACCTCAACCGTTCACCGTTTAAAAGGCTGACTAGAGTTGTTATGAACACCAGAATAAAAAATACTACATCCAAATTACAGAGTATAAACGCCTTCAAAATACAACCGAACTGATTACAGAACCCGCTACTAGCAATTAGATACTCCAAACTCATGTATTTCATCAGTCAGGGCTTGTTTGGATGTCATGTACTTGTCTCAACCCATGTTTGTTGAAGTGGATTGGAGTGTATTTGAACTAAGTCCCACTCTAATCCACTCCAACACGTGGTTTGAAATAGATACATGTGCATCCAAACAAGACCTAAGTGAATAACACTGCAGTGTAGATGACAAACCCGATCAAGTGGTCTTCTTCTTTTTCTTTGACTTGAGCATCACAAGACCCACAAAGACGCTCAAGAATGAAAGGAGAACTACGCCGGCCAGCACTGGTATCAAAATCGCATACTCTTGAGGCAGGAAGTACTTGTGCACAAAGTGATCGCTGTCAACAAATGGCTAGGGTGGGAACAAGATGAACAAAATTAACATTCAGAAATGAAGTCATAATAGTGCTACTTGAACTGAAACTGAAAAAAGCTTAGAAGTCACTAACCAAAATGATGACCCAGAATGTATAGTATGTAAATATGGATAGGCTTGTCAGAGTCAGTAGAAAACCGACTACCTTATCACCCAGTTCCATTTGTCTGAAAGTAGTAGACGAATAACCTTGTCAGATGAATGATTATCACAATCCAAAGCAGAAAAAAAAAATGTTCTATGATGGGCTCATAATATGAACTGCTCATATTCTTGATTACTTGTTACCTTTGATTTCATTAAAATATGTTTTAGGATGGGATTAGACTGCTGTTTCCATAAAAAAACAATAGTATGAGTTTCAAACAAAGTTGCCACATAGCCTAGACTGAATGAACTTTTATCAAGAGAGATGAGCCGCCATCCACTGATTTAGCAATACACCCAAACGAATGCAAGAGAAACAAACAAGAAAAGAAAACACAGTTAAAACAGAACTAATATTTTACAAGCACTCATATACTGCAATGTGTCATGTCATAAAGTGCCTAAATTTATTTTAGGCATTGCACATCTGGATGTGCTGCAGATCCTATTGTACTGCATATCTATGCAAAGTGATATTGAGCATAAATCTAAGATTACAATAGTGCTACATCAGATTGCTACAACTGCAAGCATCAAACACAACAAGTACTACCACGTCAGATTGCTACAACTGCAAGCATCAAACACAACAAGTACTACCACGTGAATGAAACTGAGCGCTACCAAGTGCAATTCATCTTGGCTGCACATCATTTTCTGGTTACATTGCTTGCACATGTTAGTAGCTTAAAGTTCAGGAGTTGTTTCCCACGTAATGAAATGGGTAAGAACTAATTTATAAATTTATTACTTCATCCTATTTAAATATATGGCGTTTAGGACTAGCCTTGTCCTAACCATCGTATATTTAAAAACCCGGGGTAGTACTTTTTTTTTCCTCCCAACACACAGGATAGCTGCATGTCATTGAACAAAACCTCAACTCCACTAGGCCTTTCGTACCAGTTTGGTACCACACATCGACTTCATAAATTGCATGCACGACTGCCTCTGCATGTACTGTTGTGCTTCGAAATAATCCATGCATTGTTGCAATTTGTTACTTTTTCAATGAGAAGATAGTAAAACCATATTCAACATATTCATAGAGTTGTCCTCCATGGTCCCATCCTTCCTCTCCCACATATTTGCATCCAAATCCACATCAAGCTGTATTTGGATATGTGGCTTGTCTGCCAATATCACAACAACATTCTCTGTTTCTCCCCTTTTCAAGCGAAACAACACTGCGAAATTTTGCTTCTGTACCATGTCAGCTGCAACACTGCGCCAGCAGAACCACTTGTTTTCTAATAATAATGGTAATGATCATAGGAGGAAACGCAAACCATGAAATCAACATCTTACGTGCAAAATGCACACCTTTCTTTCAGTTTCATCTCAGTTTAGCAGTGTAGAGTTTAAACTACAACACTGGAGGTTAGTCTCAATTCAGAAAAGGGATTGACATATACAAAGACAGACATGGCGGATCTAGTAAACGGAAGGGACATCGCGTACACACATGCGCCCGATATATATTGCAAAAAGCTATAAGTTAGTAGGCACATAGCTTGAGGTAGAGTTTGGAAACTCGGTTTCGCACAGCAGACACAGACAGACAGGGAAGATAAGGGTGTGGGAATACCTGGCGGGCGCCCTTCGCCGGCCAAGAGATCGGCGAAGGCCTCAGCGCCTGTTTACGGCGGCGGCGGCGGCGGTAGCCCAACTAGGACGCGATCTGGGAAGAGGATGGCTCGATCTAGGAAGAGGGACTGTTGGCGGTGCGATGCAGGTGGCGGCAGCGGCAGCGGCGTACTGATGTCATGTCAGGAACGCGAGGGAGACAAGAAGGGAGGTGGTGTACGGTGCCGAGTTGTTATTATTTTTAAAAAAAATTGATATAAGTAAAGCTGTTTTTTTTAAAAAAAAATGAATTCATGAGCACCTCTAGAGGAAGTTGAGCTGTTTTAAAAAAAAATATATGGCAAAATAGCTTCATCAAATAAACTATTTTTTTCCAGCTTTATCACAACTCATGTCTCTGTGAGAGGAGAAAATGTGTTTTGGAAATAAGTGATCGGTAAGAAAAACAATTCAACACCTCAAGAAGATGTTATGAGCTGAGCCAAACAGACCCATAGCATCACACAACTTGAAGAGCCCTTTATTGACAAGGTCCCTGTCGGCCCTTCAACTACCTACTAGTCCTATGTCTCAAAATTTCGAATTAATCATGAAAAAAATATTATTTAAAAAAAATCGAACAGAGGGTCCGCCATCCGAGCAAACACACCCATAGCGACAGGTGGTAACTCTGTTTTAGCGATCGCCAGGTCAGCTCGGTAAAGAACTTAGGCGACCAAAGACTCGCCTGGAAGCCTAGCCGCCTTTTAAAACAGGGGGTGGTAAGAACTAGAGGATCACCCTTCGCGAGGAACTTCAAGCAAGACAGTCTCTGTTTATCCTTTCTTTTCCCCTCTTCAAGTACTTTCACTGCCCATTGGGCACATCGTCTATACATCAAAATCCAACCATAGCATTGGCAGTTCATGTGTTACATAGCGCTAAAAATACACAATTTTGTCCTCAAACAAAAGCTCAAAATACAAGAATCTAAACTTGCATCGTAAAAATTAATATGAGATGAACACCGAGTATTACAGTGAATGGCTGATATAGACAAAGGTGGGGAAAGGATTATTAGTCAAGCATTCTCCGTGAACCGCTGAATTAATTTTCTGCAGATGTTGCTTGGTTACCCACAGGGAATGCTGGCAGGGTCGCACCATTTTCTTGCGCCGGAGCATCTGCACTTGCATGCCGCATGAACTCCTCCGGAGACATGTGAGTGCCATGGCAAGCACATACTATCTTTACCTCATTCCTACCAAACTTGTATGTCACACCTGATATGGTTCTGCCATTTGGTCCGGTGCCTATGGTAGAAACCCAGGGAAGATCCGGATATGATCCAGACCCTCCAAATTTGACATTTGGTGCAATGCCGGGCCTTATGGCAGAACCCATAAGAGACGGTCCTCTATCAGCCTTTTCTCATCTTCAGCATGAGCAGACGTGGAAGCACCTGCCTCTGCAATTTGCCAAACGAAAAAGAAAAATAAGTCAGCACTGGAAGGTTGATATGATGTAAATTGGCAAAATATTCAAACATGCATATATAATTTTGGCAGCAAACATCAAACATAGCCATGCACAAAAAGCTCAGAATTTCCTTCCACACTTCATCATTTTACATAAAGAAAAGGCAGTAATCCTCCCCACAAGCAGAAATAATGTGAAATTAAAGGGCTTAATGGCATGCCACCGGTATATAACAAACAAATGGAAGAACGGCCACAGGCTGTTAGGATGGAACCGTTTGCTAACCAGACACATGTTCCACAAAATCAAGTGTTTTAACTCTAGTTTTTGTTAACAAATCTATTTTTCGAGGCAGACATCTTTCTTTGTTAGTATTTTAACAACTGCCATAAAGTATCACACAACAATGGAGCTTATTCAATTTTCTGGGAAGGAAACACAGTTACTAACCCTGAGGCTTCTTGCCATCATCAGCTTGCTTGCTTCCTGTTTGTTCAGCATTGTCTTTTGCAGTAAGAGAAGACACAGCCTGAGGTGGAGCACCAAATGCCCATGAAGAGCTTGTTTCAAGTGTTGGTAGCTGAACTGCTGGGTAACCAAAAGCAACCTGAGAGGCATTACCCATTGTCTGGACAGCTAGTGCGTTTGTGGGTGGCCTCAACTGCACAGTACATGCCGGGTGAAAATTTGGTGCATTAGTTATGGTAGGAGGTCCAGAAACTTGAACTGGGACATGATATGGCCCAGCCACTGCATTTGATGCCTGCATCGATAATGGATTCCCAGGTGTCAGCTTTCCAGAGCTGGACTCACTTCCTGAGAAGCTTGGTTGCCTCTTTCCTTGAAAACCAACTGCAGCATCATCGGTGGATCTTTTCCTATCAGATCCCTTGTTAACAACAGAGCCCTTAGCACTGTCTTCACGCTGTGCAACCAACCAAGAATTTGAGCCTTCTGCTTCTGACTCTGCAACATCCTCATTTTCACCAGTTGAACCATCATCCGTACTAATTGAAATAGGTTCATTTTTTGCACCTCCATCAGAGCTCTTACTGAATGCATCAGGCTGGCCACTACCTGTCTGATGCTTCTTCTGAAAGTTTATCTCTTCAGAAAGCAACTTGCGGTTACTCGAGAGTGGCTTGTGCTCCTCAGAATTATTTCCACTGTTATTTGGCATCCTTCCATCTTGATAACTGGAAAGCTGGGGCTGCTGGCTCACTGGTTCAGCAGATGCATCCACCACTGGAGCAGAGGAACTCCCTGGTTGTCCCCAGAAGTTCCCAAATTGTGGTGCAGCAGGGCTGTGTCTCTGTTTACTATTCTGTTCTTGGTTTTCAGTGCTCTTTTGATAAAATTTCCCAAAAGGAGCATCAGGAGTTTGTGAACCAGCTTTGCTACTGCTTTCTTCAACTTGGGGTTCTGCTTTTGGCTCTAGAGGTGCCTCTCTAGCCTTGGCCTTCCCTGATGTGCCACCCAAAGATAGGCCCAAACTAAGCTCAAGCCCATTATCATCGTCCATGTCCAGTTCTTGGTAATTGCAATGGTACGTATGTGTAGTTACAGACTATTTCTTCATATATACCGAGGATGAAATAGAGATCATTGTATAGTTCTTGACATCCAAACTGTAACCCCTGCAATAAACACCTTTTGTAAGAGATAAGAAGGCATCCTTATGGTAACCCGATAGCTTATGGCAGATGGAAACATATACTCCCTCCGTCGAAAGAATGTAATTATGGGAACCATGCCAGTGAAACTGACTCAAGTTCGACTAAGTTTATAATAAATAATATTAATATTTATGTCTCCAAATAAATTTATTATGAAACTATATTCTATAGCTAATCCAATGGTATTTATTTTGTCTCATGGGTGTTAATACCTTTTCATATAACTTTAGTCACAGTTTAAACTGTTTGACTCATCGAAATGTGAGAATTGCATATAACAAAGCAATTCATCACATGCATAGATGCTAATTTAGTCGGCATTCATACATGTCGCGTGTTGCACAATTTTCACAGGAAATCATGGCTGGATACTGGGTGTCCTCTTGTGCTTGGGCACACTCAGATTTGGCAAATATTAGTGGAGATCAGCTCTTTTCGTGGCCTAATTGTATGGCAGCGGTGGATCCAGTAAAGGGACATGGGTGTATGTGTGCGACCAATATTTTTTTCTGCAAAAACTTCGAGATTGGGAGGCTTGTCAAATAGCTAAATAGCTCTAGGTTAGGGTTTCGGTACTCAGCTTCGCACAGCGTGAAAGAAAGGGAAGAGAAGGGGTGGGAGTACCTGGTGGCTGCTCGTCCCCGGCGAAGAGACCAACGAAAGCCTCAGCACCTGGCTTAGGGGGGCGGCGGCGGCGGCGGCCCACCAGTCGTCGGAGAGCGAGAGGGGACGAGAGAGACAGAAAGCGCACGAGGAAGGAGGATGCAGCGGACCGCTGGACGGAACGGAAGGGGGGCAGCACGTTATGCTGCGACGGCGTCAAAAAAAAAAAAAAAAAAAAAAATCCGCGTTCCCTCCTCCAACTATCACAGAAGTTCACTTTTACTCCTTTAACTCCAAAACCGGACAAATCACCTCCTCCAACTTTTCAAACCATGCATTTTTCCTCTCTCGAGCGGTTTTGAAGACGATTTTGCTACAGTAACCGTGGGTTGCTACAGTACCAGCACGTTTGTCTCTTTTTTTTAGAAAAAAAATCCAGTTAAATCTTTGAAAAATCATAGTAAATCATAGAAAAATCATAAAATGAAAAATCTTATTTTGTTGGACTCCATATGAGTAGATCTACACAGTGAATATATAATATGATATGCTTTAGTACAAAGTTTTTGCTACGAAAATTTTATCTTTTTTTTTTTTTATTTATTTGTGAATCTTTAAAAAATCATAGAAAATCACAAAAAATCATAAAATAGAAAATCAATTTTGTTAGACTTCACATGAGTAGATCTACACAGTGAATATTTAATATGATATGCTTTAGTACAAAGTTCTATAAGGTGAATATATAATTAAAATTAAAATAATTCGTAATTATTTTGTCGAACTAAAGTATACCATATTGTATATTTCACTATAATTATTTTGTCGAACTAAAGTATTTTTATTTGTATATTCACTATGTAGATCTACTCATTTTGGAGTCCAACAAAACTGGATTTTTCATTTTCTGATTTTTCTATGATTTACTATGATTTTTCAAAGATTCAACCGGAAAATTTTTGTGGACTTTTCCAAAAAAAAAAAAAAAAAAAAAAACAAGCGTGCTCAACTTTTCAAACCATACAAATTACCTCCCTCGGCGTTTTGAAGCAGCCAGTAACCGTGGTGGAGTCTAACAAAATTAGATTTTCTATTTTATGATTTTTCGGATTTACTATAATTTTTTAAAGATCAAACCAAATAAATATAAAAGAAAAAACACGCAAAAACTTTGTACTAAAGCATATCAATTATATATTCGCTCTAATCATGTGGAGTAAAAATTGATTTTTTTTATTTTATGGTTATGATTTTTTAAAGATTCAAGATTTTTTAAAAAAAAAGAAAAGGAAAAGTCACTGTCATCCGAGCAACCCGCTGACACTGTAGCAAAACCGCGGTTACTGTAGCAAATCCGCCTTCAAAACCGCTCGGGGAGGTAAAAGTGGTTTGAAAAGTTGATAGTTTGGGGAGGAATGTGGACTTTCATGATAGTTGGGGAAAAAAAAAAAGCCACCCGCACGGGCTTACTTTTGTTTGTTGGGCCGTCAGCTATAACTGAAAGGCGCAAGCTAACCTTCTTAACAGCCCAGCCTACCTCAAGTGGCCCAATACGAAGCCACCAGGCCGGGAATTACTCGGCCCGCTCAGGCTGCCCCAGCCTTGTCGCCCGATCAAAACCAGGTGCGTTCGCCTCCCTGAACCCTAACCGCATTGCCTTCCTTTCTCAGCCGCAGGTAGCAGTCGGCGGCGCCGGAGAAGAGGGCTGCCCAAGTTCCTCTGATTAAACCCTAAACCTCTCTGCCTCCCTCTCCCGCCGCCGCCCGCCATGTCGCCGCCGCAGCCGCCACACACGGTGCCCCGAGACGGTGGCCAGCGGCGTCGCCTCCCCTCACCAAGTGGATGAAGAAGCGCGCCGCGGAGGCGCCCCCGAACCTCCTCGCCGACGAGCGCGACGACCTCGTCGTCCTCCAGCTGTCGCTCCGCCGCGTCCCCGCCTCGCGCAGCGCCAGGCCGCGCCTCCTCCCGCTGCCGCATCCCTGTCATCGGGCACGACGGCGCCTCCGTCTGCGTCATCTCGGACGACCGCCCCCCAAGTCGCGGTCCCCTCCCGCGACCGACCTCCTCGACGCGTCCAAGTCGCTCCACCGTCTCCCCGTCTCCGAGGTCATCCCGCTCTCCACGCTCCGCACGGACTACCGCCCGTACGAGTCACGGCGCCGCCTCGCGGCCTCCCACGACCTCTTCGTCGCCGACCGCGCCATCCTCCCGCTGCTGCCGCGCGTCCTCGGGAAGGCGTTCTACTCCACCAAGAAGGCTCCGATTGGAGTCGATTTCACCCGCGTCGGATGGCCGGAGCAGTTCCGCAAGGTCCTTGGCTCTGCTTTTCTGTACCTGCGTTCCGGGACCTGCTCAGGGATCAAGGTGGGTAGGCTGGACATGGAGGAAGAGGAGATCGTGGACAATGTGATGGCCGCGGTGGAGGTGGCTGTCGAGAAGGTGCCAAAGAAGTGGGCCAACGTTAGGGCTCTGCATCTGAAGGCTGTGGATTCAGTTGCCCTACCAATTTACCAGGTTGTGCCGGAGTTGGGTATGAAAATCGAGGTGCCTGAAATTGTTGGATCTGGGGAGGTTATTGATGCTGCAGAAGCTGAGACTGGCAAGAAGAAGTTTGACAAGAAGAAGGCGAATGCTGGTGCCAATGTCAGTGCCAAGAGGAAGAGGAATAAAGAGCAGATTGAGGAGGATGTTGTGATGCAGGAAGAAGTCCAGGTGGAGAAAGAAAAAAAAAAAGAGGAAGAGCATTGTGGTTTCTGCTGATGACAGCCACAAGGTTGGCAAGAAGGATAAAGAGAAGGGCAAGCGTGGTTTGGAAAATGAGCTGAAAGAAGCCAGTTTGGACAACAAGAAGATTAAGAAGGGGAAGGCTGAGGAGGGGAAGAAGAAGAAGAAGAGCATGAAGGCTGATGGTGAAGTCAGTACTGATGAAATACAGGAAGATAAGAAGATCAAGGGGGAGAAATTGGATGGAAAGATCAAGAAGTTGAGGACCAGGGTAAGAGTATAAGGTTGCAGTTGATGTTACTGCTTGAGGTGCCTATTAAAATAGTCGATTGGCAATGTTCTGCATATTGGACGGTTGGATACTCAAAACATCAATGAACTGAATGAATTGTTGTTATCAGCTGGAGGAATGATATCATTTGTCAAAGTCCAATGTTGTATCAGCAGGCTAAACTTGAGAAGGCCACCTATCAGTCATACTGCAGAACTTTGCCCCTCAGGTTTCTTCTGAAGTTTTTTTCTTCAGGTTTTGTTAGCGTACTTGTAGCTCAAGCCTTTGGGTTATAGAAATATGGCAAAAGTGTTTGTTGCTAAGACTATCTACTTTGCTCCACTTGCAACAATTTTTGTGTTGGCCTAAGAATATGATTATGTTGCCCTGCCCTCTCGAAGTACCCCTCGTGATCTGTCTCTTTGATAACGATGGTTCTATGTCTGGTATTTGAGGCTGCATTATTTGCACTATCAAACTTTAACGTTTTCTTTCACCTTGTCGCTGTTGTCCAGTTTTGGGCCAGTTGTTATGTTGTCCTCTACACAGAATGATGAGTATTCTCTCTTTTCTGGCATCACGTCTAATCGTTTATTGTGAGACATTGTAGTTTGCAGGATATTAGATGAGTTCATTAATGCCGTGCATCATGTCAACAAAAATCTTTACCATTCCTATTTGCACACTAGATGGAAAAAACCAGCATCTTGTTCTGCAACTGCATTCCCACATTTCGACAATGTACCTTTCTCATAAATTTGGCTCCCCCGAGTCCCCTCTGATTTTTATCATAAATTTGCCATTTCATTGCTTGTACTGGAGATTATGAATATTTGAAGTGAATTTTTTTTCCTGTTTTGACAACAAACATGTATTTATTTTAACAGCAACTTGCTGTTAGCAAAGTTCACAGTTGACCATTACAGACTGCTCCCATTAAAGGGCGCTGATTAGCATTGAGCTAGGTTTGTACAGTGATTGAAAGAGTAGGAGGCTGTGACACCATTGCTGCGAAACAGAAACAGCGAAGGCCCCTGCTTTTCAAAAGTTGAGCAGTTTGATTCAGTTGCCTCCACATCTTTTATATCCTGGAATTGCTTTTGCTGATTACAGTTCATGAACCCCAGTGTAAGATGTTTGATTCTCCAGTCTGCAGTTTGATTCTCCAGTCTGTCGGCGTGGAATAATCGGTACTGTTAATGAAGCAGATTAGCTGTTGGATATCTGATATAAGTTATCTTTTGGATATCTGATAGAAAGTTTGGCCCTTGCCGGTGAAGCTGCTGCCTCTGATAGAATCGCTGATTGCTCCTGTATGTAAACGCTCTCTGAGATGCCTATAAATTTAGCTATGTGATCGCCCTTGTGTAATTGGATCCACTGATCTTGAATGAACACTTCAATCAAGTGATAAAGAACACTGCTGGCATCTTCCTGCTGACAACAGTTGCGCTGAGAGAGTTCAGCACAAGAGATGGACCAGATGGCCAGCCTGAGATGCATCAGTAATTCAGTAGCTTGAAGCCAGATCTTCTCTCACAAGTCAGAATCTGATTTCTCTTAAAAACTCGTAATCTGATCCCCTCTCTCAAAAAAAAAAAAAAAAAAATCATAATCTGATCAGCTACTTCGGCTCTCAACACCGAGCCGGCACTCGCGTCGACTGCACCTGCCTGGCCGAAACCAGTCGCCAGATGCCAAGCCGTGCCGCTGATCACGAGAGCGGAGCAGCGGCGACGATAAGCTCAGAGGAACCAAGGACGACTGGGCGTGGGACCCGCGCGTTGGGTTTTGGACGCCCGCGATTGGCGGGCCTCCATGCCATCCCGTTCCAGAAATACTGGGTGGCAGCAGCACGCGCCCCCACGCATGGCGTGCCACGGCTCGCGGCCGCGCCTCCCACGCGGCGCCCATGCGCGCGCCCTCCCGTCCCGTGTGGTCGGCGTCGGCCTCGGGCGCCTCGCGCGCGTCACCGGTGAGTGGGTGACCGGATAAGCCCATTCGGCCGTCCCATCCCTCCTCCGCTCTCCCGCTCCCGGATCGCCGCGAGCTCCTTTTGACTGCCAACGCTCGCCTGCGCTGCCCTTTGCCTGGAAGCCCATTTGGAACTTGGCGGGTCTAGCAGCGTTGAGCCTCTCCCCTTTGGCCGCCTGGAAGGGGCGGGAAACGGCTCGGCCGTCGGGTTTCACGAGAAACGGTTCGGGGAGATAGCTCCTCCTCCTGCTTTGGCTTCTGGGGCTGGGACTGGGACGGGCCTTCTTAAATTCTTGCGTGCGATCTTTCTTCAACCTCCCAACTGCATGCTGCCCAAGTGTTTGTGGTAATGCCTGGGTGTGTGATAGGCGGTTTTGCTTAGGGATTTGTTTGGCTACAACTCGTCTCTGACTCAATCCACATTTGTTCGAGTGCATTGTGGTGAAAATTAGTTAATTTTTCATTCCAATTCACCTTAATACATGTAGATCGAGGTGGATATGATATGAATTAAGGTGGATAAGAGTGCAGTCAAACAAGGTCGGTCTTGGGAGTTGGCTGATGCACCTTGTTGTTTTGATTGGCTCATCACGTCACCTTGATTCCTTAGTCTCATTATCCGGGAATTGAAGGCACTACTTATTTGTTGGGCCCTTGCCTGCAGAATGTATGATTTGCCTTTGCCTTGATCAACTTGTTATAGCTTTTCAGTGAAGTCTCCACAGTTTCCCTTTTTGAGGGTGTTAGATCCTGGAAGGGGTAGCTATGATGCAAGTGGGCAATGGCAATGCTTTTCCGCTAGCAATGGGCATAGTTATCGTTAGTTTAAACGCTAATTGCACAATTTAACTTGCCTCAAAGTTTAATCATTGGTTGCTTGTACTCGATTTTCGTGCACAGCCATGTTGTCCTACCGAGATGTTGATCTTCTCTTGAGTCATAAACATAAAAAAAAAGAATAATCTGTGGTCTATTATGCTGGTAATTCAAGGATATATCTCTCTTGTATATGTCTGGGAACTTGTTAGATGCATCTGTTATCCTGCTCTTAGTTGTTCTTTTAACTCGGGCCTGTGTGGCCGTTTGTAAAGGCTGGTCTTTAGCGATAGGCTCTCCTTAGTTGGCTGCAGTTTGTGAGTTGCTGCGTCTGGAGGTTGCTTAATGATCCTCAACTCTGCTGTTCCCGTTCCTGAGCTGCTGTTTTGCTCTCTTCCTTTCCTTCTGATTTCGTTTTTGCTGACTATTCTCAAACTCTCTGTGGGTTACCTCAGGTTGGAAAAATAATCTCTCTTGTATATGTGTCCATGAGTCCATTTGTTGATACATGCTGAACTCTTGATGTGATTTTCCCCTTTGGTTAGGACAAAAATGCACCATCACGGGTGACGCTCTCCTGTATCATCTTGCTTGGGACATAGATGGATGACTATTTTTCACGCTTCCTAAACCTTGGTTGGCAGCTAAGACAATACTTGACAGAATTAATAGGTACCAATACCAACAACTTGAGCTTGTATATCTTAGTTCACAAAACTACTTGGGATTTGGGCATGCTGATATTTTAGAGCACCTAGCCATCTTGTTTCTTTTGCTGATTCTGAGTTACAAGTTCCTAATTGATTCCTATTTTCTTTCCTTTATTTATTTATTTATACAATTAGTTTAATACTTGACTACTTTCTGTTAGATAGTAGCCCTAAAATATTGTTATTTTGAGACACACATAGCCTTTTAATTTTGAAGCATTGTGGTTAGAATTTCTGAGGCTTTGACTGGATAAGATGTGTTTGACTGCCGGTGAGACAAATCCTTCTCAAAACTAGAGAAGCCTGACATTTGATGTTTTTGTTGTGTTTTTCTTTTCTTTTTTAATTGTTTTTTCTTTATCCTTGCAGAAAATTGGCTTCAGTCCATTGATTGGATTCCTCAACGTCTTGGAGTTCAATTCTCTGCTAGCCATGGAGGATCATTGACTGGGACCACAGGATATTTTTTTCATGAAAGGGCCTTTGCAATATCAGTTTCTACTACAGAAGAGCAGATTGCAAATGGAGCATCTGAAGGCACAATTTTCAGAAGAGGACTTTCTAGTATTTATTTTTCACAAACACGCGCATTGACACATGTTTCACTTTCCAGTATTTATGAAAGGTTCAGTTTTCTTATATCTTCATCAATCAGTAAGCAGATTACATCCGCTGTTATCTTGTGTCTCAAATTCACTTTGCAACTATTTGTGTTGTTAGGTCATTTGTCAGGTCTTCCAATCTTGTAAATGGCTTCAGGCTGGTGCGAAGATTGGCATTCAGTGTGCGAGATCAGTGGAATCTGTTTTCAAGTGAACTGCATGCCAAACTAACCAGGTTAGTTAATGCCTTCTCTGTTCAGCTATATTTGCTTACATGTTGCATCTTGTGGTCTGAGGACTCGGTGAGGTTGCAGCCCAGTTTTCTTTGTTCTAATTAGTTCTAAGATAATCATTGTTTTATCACAGGATCTTACATCGTTTCTGGACAACACTACAGGGATCTCGTGAAGACATAGGATGGCTGCAAAGAACTCGGGCATCACTTTGTTCAGTTGATGGGACAGGTCGCTTCAAGGAGATTTTGCATGAGATCAGGTGAATTTTTAGTGCCCAGTTTTTTAGTCACACACACACACACACACAAAAAAAAAAAAAAAAAAAAAAAAAAAACATTACACACCACCTCTTTTTTTGTAGGAAGTATTTGTAGCATGCTTTCAAATACTGTAGTGTGAAAATTTTGATCATAAACTACCAATTAAGTAGGACTGGAAGTGATTAATCAGTTCTGAGAAGGCCGGCAATACTAAAATCTGCTTTTTATGTTTCAGAAATGGCATGCACTGCCTGCCTGATACACTGGTTTACTTATTTGTTCCTGGTGAGATATCTTTCTCAACATAGCTGGTTTCTGCGGATGATCTTTAAATGCCATTGCTTACAAATTATCCTGTTTGTACAACTTTGTGCAGGCCTTTTTAGCAACCACAGTCCACTTTACTTCACCAACACGAAACGATTCTTTTCAAAAATGGGATTGGCTTGCCATATTGCAAAAAAATTCATAGCGAGGTATTTGAGCTGAAGGGTGGCATGCAAGTGTTATTTTTTCCCCTAATGTCCTGAAGCATCTGCTGCTTGTACTAATATTTCATACTGTTATTTCTTTCACTTACCATTTGCTTTGTGTAGGCGTCAGTAGAGAACAATGCGTGGGAACTGAAACAATACATTGAGGAGCTCTACTGGGGATCTGGTAAGCGGGTTCTGCTCCTTGGCCATAGCAAAGGTGGAGTTGATGCAGCTGCAGCTCTTTCCTTGTATTGGTCTGAGCTCAAGGGTAAGGTTGCTGGCCTGGCGTTGGTTCAGAGCCCATATGGTGGCACCCCGGTCGCCTCAGATATCCTACGAGAAGGACAGATTGCTGATAAGGAGACAAGGAGGATCATGGAGCTCATTGTATGCAAACTAATCAAGGTCCCAATCATGAACTGTTTCTCAGTCAAATCCATTGTTACAAAATTGTTCGTCATTATCTCATCCATTTCAGTCAACTAATGAACAATTGCAGGGTGACATCAGGGCCTTGGATGACCTCACTTATGCTAAGAGAAAGGACTTCATCTCCAAGCACAAGCTCCCCATCGATGAGGTGCCGATCATCTCCTTCCACACCGAAGCCAGCACCGCACCCACAGTGCTTGCATCACTGACCCATGTGGCTCAAGCCGAGCTCCTCCCATGGCTTCCCCTGCCACAGTTCTTCCTATCTGCATCTGAGTTTGTCGAGTCAATGATCGCCTCTCTGAAGGTCCCCGTGGTTGCGCCTGTGTCGGCAGCCATGGCGGTCACAGCCCTCCACCTGCGGTTGCGCTATGGGGAGAGGAGCGATGGGCTGGTGACGAGACGCGATGCTGAGGTGCCTGGGTCGGTGGTGGTAAGGCCTGAGAGGAGGCTGGACCACGCGTGGATGGTTTACTCCACGCTGAAGATGGGCAGCGCTGAGGCTGACGCAAGCGAGATGTGCGAGGCTCTGCTTGCCATGCTCGTTGAGATTGGCAGGAAGAAATTTTGCTGACCATCTGTCATCTGGAGTTCTTGATGGTTTTGGTTATATGTGCACAAATGTGTCGAACTAGATGGAACTTACTACGAGTAGTAGCATAGCACAGTAGCAGTGTAGCACTATCTGATGTCACACACACACACTACTACAAATGATAGAATATTACAGTCTTTACAGGGAACAGTGGAAATTAGGTTTATTTCCTTTATTGAAAGCAAATATCCTGTGGCAAAATGCAATTTTGTTTTTGACGAACCGTATGATACTTTTTTGGCTATGTAATGTTCTTAACATTCACATTTAATTTAGTTCTGTTTGGAATGGTTTTGGTCTTGTTTGGAGCTCGATTTCATTTGCCTGGACAAGCAAGGCCTTGTTTGGTAGTGTATTCTGTGGCTCTAGCTCGTCTGAAAAAAAAGGTTTCTTCAGGCTTCTAGTTTATTTTGCGAGACAGCTCATGTGAATAATGCTGCTACATTACCTAGTTTAGATGTTTAGAATTCAAACACAAAAATGGTTTAGGTGTTGGCACAGGACACTGTGTCAAATAGGGCCCTTAATTTTATACTTAATTTTTTTGTTTGAATTAGACATGACTCATATCCTATTGGACACTTGGTTAGGTTTCCGTCTAAATAGGCTCTGAATAAGGACTACTCCCTTGGTCCTAGATGGCATCGTATGCTATGGAAACCACTCCCTTTAGTGTGTAAACTATCAAAACTCCTAAGTGTGTAAACTCACACCGCGGGATATGGATCCAACGTCTATGGAGGCGGTGGGGTTTTCACTTAAACCCTCTCACCTTGATACATACGGGTTAGATTTAAACCTCATAGGTAAGGGGTTTAAGTGAAAAACGCACCTATCTCCTAGACGTTGGATCCGGATCTTGTGGCCTTGATTAGAGTTTCCATAGCTTACACATGATGTTGGTTTCCATAGCCCACGTTACCGTCCTAAATAGGATCTTGTTTTTTTAGGATGGAGTACAAAGCAAACGTATCACAAGTGAAAAAAAAAAAAATCTAGAGGATGTTGCGTCTGATAAGAAACGATCTCGAGGTTGTGGGTTGATGATTCGTCCTAAATAGGGTTGTGTTTTTTTAGGATGGAGTACAAAGTAAACGTATCACAAGTGAAATAAAAGATCTAGAGACTGTGGGTTGATGATTTTTGCATCTGATAAGAAACGAGGCTGTGGGTTGATGATTTTTGCATATGGTAAATAGGATTGTGTTTTTTAGGATGGTTTTTGCATATGGTAAATAGGATTGTGATTTTTGCATATGGCAAACGTATCACAAGTGAAATAAAACATATAAGGTTTAAAACATATAAGGTTGTGGGTTGATGATTTTTTGCGTCTGATAAGAAACGAACTAGAGGCTGTGGGTTTGATGATTTTGCATATGGTAAGATGGCTGATGGTGTTTTGATGAAAGAAAAATACTATACCATAGTTGATAGATAAGTTTAAGCGAACATGATCCTAATCCTAAGAAAGACATAATGCTGATCCAAAATTGTTCCAAGGCTTGAATCATACTTTATGAGTACTACTGTAGATGGTAAGGGGGACCCAAGTCTCAGTGTCACTATAGTCTCCTGCAAGCAAGGCTGGGCTGGTTTCACGGTCACCGCCTTAAACCCTCGTCAAAACCGCAGCTCACCGAATATTTCCATTTCTACCCTTTCCTCTCCTCCGCCCCCCGCCGCCGCCGCCGCCGCCGCAGCCATGGCGTCGCGGCGCTGCCTCCTCCGCCTCTTCTCGAGCCGTCTCGTCCCTCAGAGATCCCAACCTCTTGCACCGGTCTCTATGGCGACCCGAACCCTGACCTCTTTGTCCGAGCCCCTCGGCCTCCCAGCTCCGCGGGCCCTTGCCTCCCCGGCTGTACTACCCCTCGCGCTGCCACTTCGCAACCCGCTCCTCCGGCGGCGAGGACGACGACGAAGACGAGGAAGAGCACTACGACGAGGAGGAGAGCGAGGGGAATGGGGGACGAGGAGGAGGCGGTGGCGGCGAAGAAACCGAGTGGGAAGACAGAAGAGGAGAAGGTAGCGGAGGCGGCCGAGATCGGCTACAAAGTGTTGGGACCGCTCGGGGCTGACGAGAAACCCTTCAAGCCCCTACGAGCCTGTCTTCGCCGTCGTACAGGTCTGCTCCATTTGCCCCCAGTGTTTCGATTTTTTGAGGCCGCGGTTTGGATCTAGTTCGTGAATGCGTGTGCTTATTTCTCCCTGCAGATTGGCTCGCATCAATTCAAGGTGAGCAATGGCGACTCCATCTTCACGGAGAGGTTGAAGTTCTGTGATGTGAATGACAAGGTAAGAAATAGCTTCGTATAGTGCGACCTGACTTTTGTGTGATTTGGGCCTTTGACCATAATTAGTTAGCTGACCCAAAAAAAATAACACCATTAGATAGCCATTTGCATCCATGTACTGGTATATGATGAGTTTGTGACTTGTGTTTAATAGTTGTGATGTTTGAGGTTGTGTTTCAGTACGAAAGCTTTATGTTCTTTCCTGTTTCATGTACTATCTTCATATATAGTTAAATTGCAATAAGATAATGTTGCTATAGTAGATGGTGTAATGATATTTACAATTTCCTGAACTTGTAACGGAACCCTAGTGATATAACTCTTTTTGTCTACTAGGGCTTCAACCGTTGTGATTCTGCTCAAATTTATGTTGAAACTGAGCCTTGGACTATAGGTTCTAGTTATACTCTATTTTGGAGAATGTACTTTTAGTCTCACATTTTCTTCTGGATTCCTAGATCAAAAGTGTAGAATCTTGAATTGTGATTAGTTGATTGAGAAGGACTATTGTTCAGGCCTTCTTATTTTAGTTGGATATATGTAGTATATATGTATGTATGCATGTGTTTTTCTGATGTTTTCTTTAGTTTATTAGAAACTACAAGTTAAGAGGCGCAATCTACTTTTTGGCTTCATGAATTCCTTCGATGATGCTAGCAACTTGCATAGGTCTCTTTGTGGCATCCTGTCTATTTTATTCTATTCATGATTTCTGATGCTGCTCTTGTCTGCTTGACTTTACTGCAGTTGGTATTAAACCGAGTTCTCATGCTTGGTTCACAAACTCAAACAGTTATTGGGAGGCCAATACTACCTGATGCTGCTGTTCATGCTGTTGTAGAAGAACATGTAAGATGAACAGTCAAACACTAATTTCTTGACCTCTCTGTTTTTGTTGCCACAACATTTTTCACTAATGAAATTTATGAAATGATTACTAAACTCAATTTTATGAAAACAAGTCAATATAAGTGTATCTGCTCGATTAGTGGAATTTTGGTTGCAAAATTTTAAGCACTTTCTGTGCATCTGTGTATCAAAACAATTCAGGCCCTTTCTGTGTTTCTGTGCCAATTTCAGATTTATTTGTGTGTATTTATTTATTTTAGTGATTTGATTGGTATGCATGCCTATCTACTTACTGAGTAGTGACAATTTAAACCTACTGAGTACCGATTTTGATGCATTTGAAGTGGCCTAGCTGATAGGACTATAGGAGTAGTCACATTGGTAGCGCTGGAGAAACCTTATATTCGTATTACAGTTGTGATAATCATCTGCAGTTTGTACACATTTTCTAGTGTATGTAATGTTATATTTGTATGACTTGATGATTATATTTTGTAACATGTAAGTCATGCATCTCATTCTTTATTTAATCAAATCTTGTCCTGAAGGCTTGTTCAAGTATAAAGTGGTAAAATGTTGATATGTGCTGAAGGATTCTATTTTCAACAGAAAATTTACAATTTACTAGATATGTGCTGAGGACTACCTGTCTGATCTGTTGATGACCATGTTGGGTTGCATACTTGCATCATTCTAATGCTTTTAACTTGAATGACACCTGATGAGCTTAAATTATAGTATTGTTATAGATTTTGTTGACACCATATGCTTATATACATCTATAAACCATGGTTTTTCTTTTTTATAATTGCCAAAGATAGGACATAGGAGTATGAAAATATGCCTTTCAATCTTTATGTCAACCTGCACATAGTTTCTTGGCATTATCTTGCCAGAGCTCATTTTGATGCAATTGTTTGTTGTGACATATTGATGTACTAATTTGAGTTCAATTTCTCTTGATAATCTTGACAGGCCTTAGATGCAAAAGTGATCATATTCAAGAAGAAACGGAGAAAAATTATCGCCGGACAAAGGGCCATCGTCAGGTACATTTTATGATGTTTTTAGTTTCACTAATATGCACTTCACCCTAAAGAAACCATAAATGCTTTCTTGGTACTTGCCTTGTCCATGGGTGGGTATTTGTATTTCTGACTGTTGCTATAACCTTTTACAGGAGTTGACAAAACTGAGAATAACCGACATTGAAGGAATAGATAAGCCAGAGGCTGCTGCTGTTGCTGCCTAAATTCAAAACAAAGAGAGAAGTAACAGCGCCTGTTGTTTATGGCAGCAAGGCCTACCTAAGTGCCTAGGCAATCATTTTGGCCGGTCTTATAAGTTCTGTCAGATTTTGATAATCGATACCAGTGAAATGTTGCTTCTTTTGTGGTTGAGTTTATAGGTTAGAAGCCGTCAGCATTCGGACTGGGTACAATATCTGACATGATGCCAATGTACTGAGCAGTTTGGGTGGTGTTGATCGGCCGTTGTAGTTTACAGTGACACTTGTTTTTCATTTTTGGTTAGCTTTTCTGTGCACATCCTTTATATATGTGTTCTGAACTTCTGATACATCAGGTCCATGTTGACTGCTATAGTGTAATAATGAAACCGCAGTGCAGTGTTTCTGTCTGGTCCAATGTCTGAAAATGTAAGAGCTGGCTTATGCAAATGTAGCTGCAAATATTGCACTTGCTTGCATACCTTGAACCTCTGTTTTGGGAATGAAAAATGGATTCCCAACTCGGAGTTGAAAATGCTGGCAGCTTCAACAAGAGTGGTATCGTACTAAATTTGCACCTATGGTGCACCTATGGTTTTTTGTTTTTAGCCTATGCTGAATTTCCCCAGCTTACAGGTGCCGATGCACCAGGAGTGTCCATTTCCATTTGACGGGTTAACCTTGAACATTTTCATTTTCATTTGCCGTGTTAAGCTCATTTCCGTTTGACGCGGAACCTTGCATACTGTCATGCTCTGATAGACTGTAGAGTGATCCTAATCTGAAGACGTGTTGCTCTGTCGGAGTTATCTGTTCGCTGCGGATAGTTCCCACTTCCCAGCTCAGTCAGCTGCGCTTCTGCAATCGACTAGATCCGTGTTTTGGGGTGTGTTTAGATCCCAAAATTTGGCGCAAAATTTTGGATAGCCTCCTGTCACTTTCGTTTCGTTTGGTAATTATTATTTACACATAAAGAAGAAAAAAATACTAATGTGCCGGTATTTCCTTGGGGTTTATTTTTCTCAGTGAATTTCGTCTCCGGTGCTAAACTTGATTTGGATGCACATAGCAGCGTGTTTAGCAGCGTGTTAATTATGCATTGGGCAGATTGTCACTTTTTTTTTTCCTTCACCTTTTTTTTAAAAGAAGAAGAAAAAACTTCCTTCACCCTGGGCCCTGGCATCCACTTTGCAAATCACAAGGCATTATTTACGTGGTGATGGAAGTGGCACTAGCACTAGCACTAGCACCACCAAAGAACACAATTAGTTTTACTCGTCTGCAGGTTAATGGATTCGATTTTAATCGTTAGTGCTGCTGGTGTGCTTGGTGATCGCTGATTGGACCTGTGGATGTGGACTCCTTTTGGTGTCATTTCGTATGGTCGAGGTTGCTAACTTCGTGCTTAGCTTCACAACTTTATACAGGTACTCCGTATATAGTTGTATGGCTACATGGCAGTCTGCATTTATTTACTTCTTTTTCTCTCTGAAGATCCATCGACAGGAGTATGTCGACATATATATCGTCAGAAGAATATAAAAGAAAAGAAAAAGGAAACTAACATCAAATTTTTTACAACAAAAAATATTACGAAGATTAAACCTTACAACACTCAAGACTTCTTTTTTTTTTTTTTTTTTTTGAATCATGAGTATTTCTTATTTTAGTATTACGAAGATTATTTCCCAATTTCTCTTATAATTCCTACTAGGAAGCAAAAAGGCCTTGGGTCATTCACACATATCCGTATATATGCTTTTTAATAAATCCAGCTGGTGCAATTATATTTTTCCAACCGTAGAAATCAATTGCTCAATTGTTGTATCAACAAAAGATAGGCCCTTTCAGGCTTTCACGGATACATGCATCCCATTCCAGACATTCCAAAAAAAAAAAAAATGACTTCACTGTTGAAGTGAAGCCCAGCCCTTCAAACGGGGCTAACTAACCTCTATAAACGGATAAACAATTTGGCTAAGAGACATTCACGAGAAAGATCCAATCAAACTTGCATGCAACTGTCAAGGATCATGATGATCTTTGCAGATAGATCTTGTCTTGTGTACTGAACTGAACTGAACTCCGCCTGCGAGCCTAGGCGTGTGGTTTAGCATCAGGCATCAGGACCCAGCCCAACCCAGGGCTAATTGGAAGCCGTGTTCATCTACATCGCCTCCACCAACGCAAAGTCTCCACGCCAAAAGTCAGAGCTGAACGCTACACGATGCGCAAGGGCAAAGCCACTTTTGGCAAAGCAAAGCTAGGGCGCCCGCCACCATTGGTGGGTGTCATCGCAGGTTGCCATCCCGGTGCTGTAATGGAGGAACTGTGCTGAGCATTCAGATTAGAGATGGAGCATATCCTCTTCTCATCAAGCACCTGCATTTGGCTGGCTTAAACAACTGACCTGGCGGCCTGCTTTGCATCTCCTTTCTGGGTGCCTCCCCATTCCCCACCTCCTCCTGTCATGGTCACTCTCACTCATCTCAAAGGAAGCAGATGGAGCTTATCCAATTCCATCCGTCTCCCTGCAAGCAACTTGCAGCCCTCTTTTTCTTTTTCTGTGACAAGAAAAAAGGCCATCGTTTGTCTCCCTGTTGATTGTTGATCCACCTTCTTTTGGCACTGAAATACAGAAGCAGCTATGCAACAGAACACAGAAATTCAGCAGACACTTTTGAGCTGAAAAATGTCTTGGAGATGGCAATGTTAGGCTGAGGGGTGTAGCTTGTTGCATGTCTATGAAAGTGGTTTGAGACCTTTTGCTTGTAAGGTCACATTCAGAAAATCCCAACCTTCCTTTTGGATTTTAATTAGGAGTATATAACAGAGAATATGCTTCAATAGTGGCCTGTGCCTTTTCCCTTTGTAAAGTTGGTCTCAGGAAGATTCTGAGATTATTCTAATCTTATGAGTTTTCTATACTAAGCTTCCATTCACAAACGTTGGTTGATCTGCTTATTGCTGAATTGTTTGGAAAATTGATGGCACAAAGGATGGCATATGCTGCAAGAGTTACTTGTACTTTTGGTATAAAGCTTGTTTCTACAAAGACTCCATATGATTATTGTTTAAACTCCATGATCAATTGTACTACGACATGGACTGTACTACCTCCCTGGAAAAATTGTACTGCGGCCTTCCTGAAACATAGATCAATAAACACTTTCTAACATCATCAAATTTTATGCTTTTCACCAATTCCATTGCTATTATTATAGTTTTGAAAAACATAGAAAATGCCACAATGAAATGAGTCAGAAAGAACAGGAGGATAAAAGGAATAGACACATTCGCTGACCTAAATGCTTAGCTTTAATAGGCCCATTAGACTTAGTGGCTCCAAGATCTAGTGGGAGTTGCACAGGTGCGTCACTGATTGCAGAGTTGAAGAATATGGCCCTCGTGCCATGACGAACTAATTTGGTGGGAACTAGTGACCCCTGCTGAGAGAAAGGGAATTTGAAATGGAAAAGCAGCATGGAGCAGCACTATGAACAGCAACACTGCATTATGCAAACAGTCCTCCCCATTGCTATAACATTTTATGTTATCTTCATTTTTCTAAAAAAAAATGTTTTTCCTTTAATTAGTTAGCTAGATTTTCAGAAAAAGAGGACTTCGTTACACACATGCATGTGCAAACTGTGCATGTACGGTACGTCCAGAAAAGGACTTCTGCGTGAACCATGGTGACTTCTGACTTGTGGGATTGGTTGCAAATGTTTTTGCCACACCATTGCTATTTCCTATGTTATCTTCATTTTAATGGTGCAAATTGGACTTCGTTTTTTTTACATCCTAAAATAGTCCAAAAATGGAAAGCCATGAATTGATTACAACTTGCAGTTTTGTTAATAGTGCAAATTTACACAAATAGTCCTCGGACAATATCCTTTCCTTTAAATTATTTTCAAATTATAAGCCGTTTTGACTTTTTTTGGTTCAAAAGCAGCTTATAATTTGGAATGGAGGGGGTATTTGGAAACAAAAAATCTGCGCACAATCATTTTCATATGATAACTAGTTGATTGAATAGTAATGTAGTAAAATAGATGTTTTTATACAATAGGGTCAGATCTGTTAAACATTTGATGCATTCTATTTTAAAAGTAAAGATTTTATTTATCTAAGACAATTACATCAAGTGATACAATCGTAGTGGGGCTTGTTTGGTTCATGACCAGATGATGCCATGCCACAGTTTTGTCATGCCATAAGCCCTGTTTGTTTCCGTGGCCACAGGTCGCACGATACACAAAATCGTGATGAAGAGAATCGTCGATTCCCTTGCTTCCTGAATAAGCGGCGTTCGGTTAAAAATGAAACAGTTGTCGCTGTGCTGCGAGGCGTTCGATGGAGATAAGCGCCGTCGCCCCGCAGAAATCACGGTCCCAAAATATAGGGTGATATTTTTTGGCAGTTGTTTGGTTCACTTTGCCACATTTAGCACCCGTCTCACATGTGCCACACTTTCTTAGTGGCCAAATTTGTCTCACATGTCCAAGACTCAAATTGTTGGCATGGCAAACTACGGCACCAACCAAACAGTGGTGCATGTGCAAATCACTTCGAAACAAACACTAAATATATCAAACAGATGCCTGCTCTGAAAATTTTTAGATATCCACTATATCTATTGACAAATACTCCATGTCTTCCAAATTATAAGTCGCTTTTACTTTTTTTTTGCTATGCATCTAGATCAAACGGAACAAAATGAATGTATAAAAAAATCAAAGCAACTTATAATTTAGAACAAAGATGTATTACAAAGAAACTAACTGATCGACGGTAACAACATAGAACCTGCAAGAGTACGTTTTTTTTTTTGACCAAAACGAGAGTACGTTCTTGTATGGTAAAATCAGAGCTCTTTTGGAAGAGTCGACATGGAGAATTCGAGATCCCAACATGAGATGCCAAGGAAAAGTGGAGACAATCCAACTTTACGCTTGCCGTGAGATCTCAGGCTCGGCGTGTCAACTCAATGAAAAGTATGGCTGTTAGCTTGGAATCTATATATCCACACCGATCTTCCGTAACAAAAGCTGGAGGAGATGGAAGCATATTCCTCAGATCTTCCGAAACCCATTTCGTTTTCAGCATTGACACCGTACACTTTCTTCCGATCCATTCATGTCCTCTAGAACTAGAATATCCACTTGAGATACCTCAAAAAGTGTAGCCAACACATGATCCCTTGAGCTGAGCACGCCACACTTGCCGGCCGGTTGCCGCCATCTCTCCTCAGATCCTCAGTCCTCGCTGCCATCACCACCACTCTAGACGTCACTTATTGAAATGCAAAAAAAAAATGAAAAAATCATATGGAAATTTCACATGAATCAATCCAATTTTATAGTTTAATTTTATAGAAGAAACCATAGAAATAGAAAAAAAAAACACTCATGTATTCCAAAGCAGATAACAAGGAAGCCGGGCGATGCAATTTATGGCATGCATTCCAATGACGCAATTGCCGTTTTTTTGCGTTTGATGAGAGCTGGAAATGGGGCTGGTCGTTGACGTGCTTCTGGTGACCGAAGAGAAAAGCAAGCAAAAGGAGAGGCGGTGGCAGTGTCGTTGCGCCGCCTGCTGCCCTGCACTTCCAGCGGTGTTGCGACGGCCATGTGGAAGGATATTCTTCAGGCGATCCCGGGATCCTGTAAAGGCTGGGTGCACTTCCAGGGGCAGGGACTGCAGGATTTATTTATTTTTGATGAAATGGGACCGCAGGATTATTGCTGGGAACTTTAAATTATTACTGTATATTATATGGCCAGGTCGGTCAGCTGAATATTACTAAGTTCTATATAAGATTTTTTTTTTTCAATTTCTTTTACTTTCTGTTGTGAACAGCAACACAAAGCCTCATTTGAACCTCAATAATTAATTTTGGTCTCGGCGTAGTTCAGTCTTCTAGTTGCACGGGGTGTGTTTCAATGAGAGAGAGTCAGTTCAGCTCCTTGCTCGTCGGTGTCTGAGACTATTTCGTTTTACGTTTTTTTAATCACGCCGAAGTGCATTTTTCATTTAGTAGAAAGAGTTTTTTTAATACAACCCAACATGAAAAGTTATGGACCTACATCTAATGAATCAAGACGGGATTACATTGTAACAAACTAGCGACACAAAGCAGAACGCTGAGACACTAAGAGAAAATGCCGGAGCCCTCAAACGCATTCCTCCTTCTCCAAACGGGTGAGGTTAAGGTCCAACATGGTCACAAGTTTTACATTTTGTGTCCTATAATAATTTTGATCCGATTCCTCGTATGTGTGGATGAAGCTAGATGTTTATCTTCCATTATTATTTTTTTAAAAAAATCTAAGCCTTGCTAAAAATGTTTCTACGTGAATCGGGAGAATACCTTTTTCATCTTGGCAACGTATTTATGGAAACCAACTTCATGTGCACACTATGGAAACTCCAATCAAGGCAATGAGAATCCGAATCCAACATCTAGGAGATAGGTGGGTTTTTTTTACTTTAACCCCCCACACCGTGGGGTTTAAATCTAACCGGGTGGGAGGGTTTAAGTGAAAAAAAAAACCACTTATCTTAGTGAACATTGGATCCAAATCATATGGCCTTAATTGTAGCTTTTATAGTTTGCATCTGAGTTTCTGGTTTCTATAAAGCATATGTCTTTCTTACGAACTAACAAAAGAGAAATGACATTTTGAATGTTTTCCTTTTTGTCCTGATCTGAATTTAGCCAAGTAGCCAAATGATTCAGTAAAGTGATTTTGATCACTAAAGAAACATAATATGAATCTAAAAATTTCTACGCGAACACGCCTTTGTATATATGCTAGAATCATGAATAAGAGAGACTATTTTTTTAATCTAAAACAAAAACAAACAACTTAAGCAGATATCTGTTAAGATACTTTTATGTAACCTAGCTCCAAAAATCTATAGTTATTTTTAGGTTACATCCTGCATTTATATGTAACCTAGCTCCAAAAACTCCAACAGTTAAATTTGTGGACATTTCCAGTGTACTTTTTGAGTTTTGAGGCGCGGAGCTGAGAAGCGCTAGCGAGAAGTCCGTGGGATCAAAGTGGCAAACTTCTACCGGCAACAAATATGAATTCCAGGGCAATCACGATGCTAAAAGTAGAAGCCGATTCGATGAGACACGGGGAAGAGGAGCCCAATCGGCAATCGCTTCCGTCAATTCACTGGCCTGCCTGATTGATTCAGCTCCACCGCGAGTTCGGTCCGCGAGTTCGGTCCGCTGTCATTTCACGCCAAGGAAATGAAAATTCGGAAGACCAGCCAAAGCTTTTTTTTTTTTTTTCAGTTCCCAACACTTGTATTAGAGAGAGAGAGAAAAAAACACTTGTATTAGAGAGAGAGAGAGTGGAAGAAAAGGCGAGTTCGTAAAGTGGCAGGATGGAATCCCATTAGCGAGCGCAGCGCAATTATAGGCCCGCCCTCGATTAAAGAAGCCAAAAGAATCGTGCGCGGCACCGGAAAGGCGAGGCCTTTGCGCTTGCGCACCGTAGAAATTGTTACCAGCAACGCCACTCGAGCAGCCGCCGAGCACCACCCAGCAAGAACCTGCCTGCCTCGCCACTCTCTGTCTTTCTCTAGGCTCAGCTCTCTCGCCCCCTCGCCTCCTCCTCACTGCCACTTGAAATATCGGTGGGCGCGACCACTCCAGTGTTCAACTGCTCCGGGCTGTGATTTGGTGCGACTTGGTGGTGGCGGTGGCGGTGGTGGTGCACGTCTTGGCCTCTGCTTCCTTGGAGGAATTGGAGCCGTTGGAATTCAGGAGCTTGCTGGCCATGGTCGAAGGGTTCGGGGATGGATTGAGGCGTGGGGGAAGAGGAGGGTACTAGCTTCCTCTTCTTCGGTGTTCGGGTCTGGGGTCGCGGGACGGGGGAGCATGGCGGCGGGTTGGAACTGCGACAGGTATGATTTGGATGCCATTTTCGTCAGGCTTCATATTTGGTTCCTGTTTTCGAGGTTCATTTCGCATGTTGTTGATGGGGCGCCCTAGCCGGCGGTTCCCCTGGCTTCCCTGCCTCTTTTGCCGGCGCGGCGCAGCCGCTGCTCCTCCATGGCTCCTGACGCGGCGAACACCAGCCGCGTGATCCTTGTTAAGGAGCGCGAATTATTTATGCTATGCCTATGCCTATGTTGTTCATTCATTTTTGGTAGTTGTGTTTTTGCCAGGTTCCCAGTGAGAAATTCACTGGCCTTATGTCGTTAATTCTTTCTTGTGGATTGAAAGCGAAATATCTGACTCCTTTGTTGGATTTGGAGCTGAGGGACTAAGGAATTTTATTTGTCTTATTTGATTGGTGTAACTATCATAGATAGATAATTGATTGTGTTTGATTTATTCTGAAGGTTTGTTCTTTGGATGGGCTGTCATAGCTGCTTCTGAGTGATTATGATGTTGACATGTATGTGATTTCTTGTTTCCGTCATGTTTAGCAGGAAGAATCTCAATTTCCCAGGTCAAGTCTACAAATTGACATCTGCGTTAACTAAAAAAAAAAAAAACTAGTTGTTTCCTACTTTCGCTGATTCAAACTTTATTTGTCTGATAGTTTCTTCAATTATAAATATAGTTTGAAGTACATGTTATTTTTGGGAATCGTCCACTCTGGCTTCTTTGGTTGATTTGGTTTTCGCCTGCCCCATCTATTGGTGAATTAGTGCTTCAGCCTGATCTTCCATATATTTCATTATGCCTATGTTACCTTGCAGTAGGAAAAATGACATACCGTTTGCTGTAGTTGACATCAATCAGAGAAATAACTCTTACATGTTTATATGTGTATTCTAGCAAGCAGAACCCTGTATCTACTGTTTATGCTATCATTCTGCATAATAATCTTAATATATTGTTGCCTCAATTTTTTTTTAATATATCAGGTTTCCTTGTTGTTGGAATACATTGTTTTTGTATTCATGTCAGTTTGAACTGACTTTTTTATTCTTTTGGTGCCCTGGACTATACTTATTATGGTGTTTCGAAAATAAAATGGTAATTTAAATGCAATAGCAAAGAAGAATTTGGTATGTTTGAGCATTTTTAATCAATGATTATTTGTTCTGATAATCATATTTCTGATCTGCCGCAATTATTTTTATGCTATAACTTCTAGTTTAGAGAGTTTTAACTTTTCACTGTTCATATGCCCAACAAACTTTATTCCTGAAAATAGACTAGTATAGTGAGAAAATTAAGGGCAGTTTATCCCGTATTCATCCTTGAAAGTCTCATGTTCCTTGATCAGCATTTTCCCTGAAGTTTGTAAATATTTGTCTTTTTGTGGGCTTGGATGGTATTATTTTCTAGTAAGATGACCATTTGGATTAATCTTGTCTTGTTATGGTTTCAGGGTCAGCTGATCTTGGCAATTGAACCGGATAGACCACTCCTATTCTGTGATCTCATCATAAGTGAAGCCCCTGATCTTGGCAACTGATGAAAAGCTGTTGTCTTGTTGCTTTCTTGAGGAATATTGGTCACCAGATGGTAGCATGTTCTCTTCTGTGTGATTGGGCTTGATTGTGGATTGATGCTCCTAATCACTTATGTCCTGTGATCATCCAGAGTATATCATCTGTCAGCTGGTCTTTCCTCTATCGGAATCACCTCCCCTTATGAAAGAATCCTTGTTTTAGGGCAAATCTCCTTTGGCAAACATTGTTCAGGGTTCATCACTTTGTTGGTTGTCCTGAGCATATTCTCCTTGTCGAAACTATCAGCAGCAAAGAGACTTCCAAATGATATCCGTTAGGAAATTCTCATTTTGATGGAAGTTTCATAAGGTTCTGTATCATCTGATTTGCTGGGCAAATCTCCTTTGGCAGTTCGTTTGGGCAAATCTCCTTTGGCACTAGTTCTAGCTTTTGTTTCTACTATATTGCTCTTCGGGCAAATCTCCTTTGGCACTAAATACCATATGTATTTACTATTTTGGTAAATCTCCTTCAGCTGTGCGTACTAGCATCTATATCTGGGTAATTCTCCTTTGGCATTAACAGTCAGGTGTGCTTCCTGCCTGCATATAAGTTGTACGAAAATATCAAGAAGTAATTCTGGAAGGTAATACACCGATTTCCTTCAATGTGACATTTGTGGTTCCTGCAAAGCTATGATGGCCATTTACTTGCACCCAGTGATCCATAACTAGCTGCACTTAGATGTAGGACATGTAACTCAAAATTAGAACAGAAGGCTAGGGAGAAATGCTTATGGCTTATCCAATCCTCACCTGGTTAATTTGATAGTGGCTGTGAAGATGAAAACGAATTGTGATGTCAACATCAGTAGAAGGCTATGAGGCCATACATGTGTATTTCAGTAGCTAGCATATTACATAAGGTGATAATGGAAAAGTATCCACAAGGTTTGTCTGCCACTCTCGATGTGGTTGCTATAGTCATGACCAAATGGAAGGGAAACAAAAAGGAAATAAGCATGTGGAGCAACACACAATCCAATGGCCAATAGCAGAACTAGATGGTAAACAGATAAATTTCGAGCATACAAAGTGTTTTAAGAATTTAGAAAGTTTTGTTGACAAAAAACCCGTAAATTATCCTTAAGTTATAAGGTTCGGATTCTTGGTATTGTTTAGGTGCTGGTACCTCCCAGTACATTGCAAACACCACAAAAGAGATGGTTCTGGGGTTTTTTTTCTTTTTACGATCTCTGATCCTCTTATATTTCCATTATTTTCTGCAGCAATATTTGTTCAGCTGGTGTATTGACATTCTGAACATCATTTTGCATATCGTTGTTTGTTCTTGAGATTACCACGTTACCCAAGCATCACCAGACCTTACTAAGAAGGTAGGTACTTGTAAAATACCATTTTTAACAAGGTTGTGTTATACCATATCAATAACCAAGTGTGACGTTGCAGGGCTTGAAATCATGGATTTGTTTGCAATTGACTCAGATAGCGAGTCATATACTGGGAGTAGTGACAGTGAAGACCAAGAATGTGAATTCACATATAGCGACCATGCCCAAAACATCTTGTCCAGCCTGGATGAGAGTATTGGCAAGATTGATAATTTTCTGACTTTTGAAAGGGGGTTTCTGCATGGGGATATAGTCTGCCCTGTTTCTGATCCCTCAGTGCTTGGTCGTATTGTTGGTGTCGCAATGTTTGTTGATTTGGAGACTAGCTCAGGTGACATAATTAAAGATGTAAACAGCAAGAAGCTATCAAGAGTGAGATCTTTTGTTTCGGTGACTGCGTTGTTATGGGTCCATGGATTGGACGAGTGATCAGAGCATTTGATGTTGTCACACTTTTGTTCAGTGATGGAGCGAAGTGTGAAATCCTGTTAAGGGATTCGGATGTACTGAAGCCCGTTCCTCCTATTCTTTTTGAAGATGCACCTTACTTTTATTATCCTGGCCAACGTGTGAGGATAGTTGATCCGTCAGTTTCCAAGTCAGCAACATGGTTGTGTGGATCATGGAGGCCCAGTAGAGATGATGGTATTGTCTCTCATGTTGATGTAGGGCTGGTGCATGTGAACTGGATCACATCTGTGACAAATGTTTGGGGAGATAAATCATCAAGTCCTCCAAACATTCAGGACCCAAAGAAGCTCACATTGTTGTCATGTTTCCCTATGCTAATTGGCAACTAGGTGATTGGTGTGCTCTTATGGCCTACAACAATGGATGTCTCTGGATGGATTCTGGTGAGTCTTGTATTCTTGGTGAAAACCAGAAGTGTGACTCTCATAGACACATGCATTTTGAAAGTTATGGTTCAGATTGTTCTCAAACATATATTGTTGCCAAGACAAAGAGCACTGTTGATGTTCTGTGGCAGAATGGAACTGTATCTCTTGGTCTAGAACCCCAGGCATTAGTACCTGTGAGTACCCTTGGTGACCATGATTTTTGGCCCGGTCAATTTGTCCTAGAAAAACTGACTGTAGAGGATGCTGCAAGATGTCAGCGAACGGCAATAGTGAGAGACGTGGATGCACTGGAGCGAACGGTAAATGTAAAATGGATTGGTCCAGCACATAGTGACACTGACTATGGAAGTGACCCTGCAGTGGAGACTGTTAGTGTTTATGAGCTAGTAGAGCATCCAGATTTCTCCTTCTGCACTGGTGAGATCGTTATCAGGTCAGCTGTGAACATAGACAAGTCTGAAGCAGATCTCACAAATGGGTCATTAGCAAGCAAAGAATCATTGGTTACCTCCTCTGGCTTCTTATCATGCATCGGAAATGTACTTGGGTACAAGGACGGTGGAATTGAAGTGCAATGGGCTAATGGTGTGATATCCAAGGTAACTTAGCTTTAACTCTGCCACTAACTTCGTCAGTCTCTGTCCTGGGTCCTGGCCATATTTGGTTAGTTAGTTGTCTACTTTCTTAAGCTGCATTTATTTGACATGTATTAGTTATACGTTCCAGTCTTTTTTGGAGCATGAGATATGGGTCTGGACAAACTAGTGGTAACACATTTCTCTCTTGTCCAATGGCAGGTGCAGCATTTTGAGATAATTGGATTGGACAGGCTTCTTGATAATAATTCTCTAGAATTAATGAATGAGGAACATACAATTGGTGATTCGCTAGACGAGGCTGAACAGGAGGAAATGCACCATGGTCTATCTGTCTGTCATCTGTCTGTCACTCTCTCTCTCTCTCTCTCTCTCTCTCTCTCTCTCTCTGAACTTTTAAATTGTATTAAGTGATGGCTCAACATTTTTTGTTTTTTGTTCAGATTGCTCTAGAGTCTACTGAAGACTGCACTGGGTCCTTGTGCAAAGCCACTGCTTTTTCTATTTCCCAAGACAGCTTTTGACTTCCTGACAAACGTGGCTGCTAGTTTGTTCAGTATTCGTGGTTCTCCATCTCCAAGCTCAGTAAGTTATTTGTCAAGCAAATTTGGCCGAGTTCATTTTTCATATTTCTAAAGTGAATTTGTTCTTCCAGGTTTTGGTAGATCCTCGATATGAAGTTGTGAAGACGGCAGAAATGCAGCCATGTGCAGAAGAATTGCCAAAAGAAAAACAGATAGTGAAGTTTATGGCGCAGATTGAGAGGCCAACCCTCCCTTCAGTAGATGCCATCTCAAAAAAATTTGATGTAGTCACTGACTGTTTGGATCATCATTTTGTGAAGGAAAATGGCCACGAAAGTGTAATAAAGCTGCTGAAGCTTTCACTGACTTTTTTTTCGAAAAATAGTCATTGGTGTGCATGGAGAATTATGTGTAATGATGGTTATTTTCTATTCTTAGGTTACAAGAGGTTGGCTGAAGAAGGTTCAACAGGAATGGAATATCCTGCAAAATGATATACCAGGTGTGCTTTTGAGCTTTTCTGCTGTTTAGTTCAGTAAATCTGAAACTTCAGGAGCTGTACTTTCTGTATCCGGTACCTGTTAGCAAATCTGAAACTTAAGTAGCTGTTTAATTCACTCATTATTTCTTAGAGATAGTTGATACTATTGGTAGCAAATATGTAGCACAACATTTAGTGCATACTTGCATTGGTGTATAACACCAGGTGTAAGTCATAACACTCCACTGGCAAATATTCCATGTCATGGAAACCATATTACTGTTATTAAAGAAAAAAGAAACCATATTACTTCTTTCCTAGGTTTGTTGGATTGATTGCTATGTTTCCTCTTTATCTTGAGTCCTAGTCAATTTCTTAGTTTACTTCCTGTTTCCTACTTTGCTTAGATGGCTCCTTTGTATATAAAGGTAAGGTCATGTTTAGGAATCAATCTATTAAAGAGTTTTGCACACCCAAGTCGACTGATCAGAGTTTCATGATGCCTGGGAAGACCCCCGGAGTTGATGAGAGCATTCTTGTCATTATCTCATGTTTTTTGAAGGCACGTTATCTCATGTTGTTGTCTACAAATATTCCATCTCAAGCAGTTACACTTGTTTACAGGCATTACAGAGTACAGAAATAAACTAGGTGTAGCTTATTATGTGGCCTTTTCTTGAAATATAAAGTGAATTTTCCACCCTTCACCAAAAGCTTAAGATTTTGAGTTCAACTGGTCGATGCATGCAACTCGATACCTTTGCATATTTAGTGTAAAGCAAGCTATCGAAGTGCTACATGAATGAACAACGGAAAGCATAATGATGGCATTGTTTGTAGGTTTTCTTCTCCTTGATGGCTGAAAAAATATCACCTAATGGTCAAGTACTAAGCAATCATGGAATCTAATCATTAGATGTAGGTAAACAATTAGTTATACTGACTATTAGATGCTGTAGCAAGTGCATGTTTCTTTTTTTTTCCTATTTTTTTTGCGAGGAGCAAGTGTATGTTTCTTAAAAACTGATGGATAATATTTCTAGTGTGATGTTTATATGTTTGCTTTGTTTTAACTATGCAGATGGTATTCATGTGAGAGTTTATGAGGAAAGGATGGATCTTCTGAGGGCTTGCATTATTGGGGCAGCTGGAACACCTTATCATGACAATCTTTTTTTCTTTGATATTTTCTTTCCTCCTGACTATCCCCATGAACCACCGGTAAGCTCTTTGTCTCTACCGTTCTTTTCTATTTTCTTTTTCAAATATCAAATAGTTTAAAATATTCTTTCCAGTCTGTTCACTATCACTCTGGTGGACTCCGTTTGAATCCAAATTTGTATGAGTCGGGAAAAGTATGTCTCAGCCTCCTGAAGACATGGACAGGAACTGGTAATGAAGTGTGGAATGCTGAGAACTCAACTGTTCTTCAGCTGTTGTTATCACTTCAGGCCCTTGTTCTCAATGAAAAACCTTATTTCAACGAAGCGGGATATGACAAATTTGTGGGTAAGGCTGATGGAGAGAAGAACTCCATCACGTACAATGAGAATGCTTTCCTACTGTCATGCAAATCCATGATGTATATTTTACGCAAGCCACCAAAGGTATGTTGTCAGCTCTGAAGTTGTCATACTGACTAGTCTCTGAAAAAAACATGTTAGGTCTTATGCATCTACCTTCAAACAGTTCATATGTTTGAATTAAACTTCAGAAGTCAAGAATGCTTCTGAATTCATAATGCTATGAGTTCAATTAAACTTTAATCAGTGCTTCTGAATTCATAATGCTATGAGTTCAATTAAACTTAAATCAAGCAGCTCTGAAGTAAAGGTTTATAATGCTATATGAGTTGCGTATTACTGTGGGAGTCTGCTTAATCGTTAAGATATGTATTGATGGAGTTACTTGTTGTCTGAATTCAGCATTTTGAGAAGTTGGTCAAGGAGCATTTCACTTGTCGTGCCCCACACATTCTGGATGCCTGTGAGGCTTATCTTGGGGGCGATCTCGTTGGACATGCTCGCGACAAAGCATACATATCAGAGGATGGCAGCAAGAACTGTTCAACTGGTTTCAAGATAATGCTTGGTAAGCTTCTGCCGAAGCTTGTTACTGCCTTCTGTGAGGCTGGTATCACCAGTGACCCGTAAACCAGAGCAAGCCTGCTCTCTACATCAGTAATGGAATTGGGACAATTTATATTTTGTGTGTATGTCGATGCACCCTTTATACTGTGGGTGTATGTCGATGCTTGTGTATTCCAAATAAAATGGTTGTCTGGTTTATGTATTACTTATCCCTGTCTTGTAAATGTGGAACAGTATATACACATGATTGCTGAACTGATATGCTTGTCATGTAAATAAATGTGGAACGGTATATAGTCCCAAAAAATCTCTCCCGTTTGGTTTCATAGGGACTGAAAGAGACTTTTTTTAGTCCCAACTCCAAAAAGTCTCTAGAACCAAACAAGGTCATATACGCAGTTGGTGAACTGATATGTTGCTAAATTAAAGGCCGCTAGAGACTGAAGTGTCTGGGTTTGGGTTACATTCAGCACGAATAGAAAGTGTATATGTATTCTCAAAAAAAAAGAAAGTGTATATGTATGTTCTTCAATGGTTTTTGGACTATCGACGTGTATATATTTGCTCATACTGCAATGTGCATGTGAAATACAAAGGCAACGCGATCTGTCATCGGATCGCTATACTATTTATGTTGGTTGTGGATGTGCTGAATTTGTTAAAAAAACAACCAAGAAAACAGACATAGTACTAGATACTAATTGACAAATATAATTTAGCAAGAGACAGAGCTCTCAGCAATTACACATCCACCTCTCAGTTCATGGACAAGGGGTCCACTTATACAATTTACTACACTTATACAGCTTATCCGAATCCTGATCCTCATTCTCGCAGGTGGTCCACTTTCCATCTCTGAGCAGCGTATGCAGAAAATAATGCATCCGGTTGTCCTGTAGTTCTTCTTCAATGAAGTACAAGTCGAAGTTTACGGTCACGCTTTGAAGATCTGTGGCGTTTGCGAGCACGAACCGCAAGAAGCGGAGTTCGCAGAGAGTTCCTGTCATTCCCCTAAAATCCGCTTTGCGAAGGTTAGCTAGAGAGATATTGCTTGATTCCCAGTGGTCTGGATGGTTGCAGGTGTCCTGTTCCAACATGGAGATGGATATGCATGATTTAGTGAAGGGAAACTCTGGATGAAACAAATATGTAAGGCTACAGGCTTGTTTAATTTGGAGTTAGGATAATATGCTGCTCACTCTCTTAGGCCAGATATCTGATGTGTTTAGTTGTAGACTGAGATATTCGAGATTTTTTAATCTTGTGAGGAGACTTGCAACCCCATCTCCAAGGGAATGACGCTCACATGTAGTAGGAATGCTAACCAACAAAGATGTGACATTAGGAAGCTGTGGTATCTTATCTTTGATCAAGTCAACTTGTCGCTTATATCTCTGACGATCAAATCAAGGGTCAGAAACAACAGATGCAAATAAGCAACAGGAAAGGAATAATGTCAGCAAGAGATCAGATTTGAACTTTGCATCTAGCAAAGCCAATTATTGAAAGAGTTTTTTTTTTTTCAAAAACCAACAAATTGAAAGAGTCAAACAAACAAGTGCAAATAAATGCCAGACTCACAAGATATATACGTACCGATGGAACTAAAAGAGGATCCACGAGCAGGCATCTGACTGATGAGCTACAATGCTTCAAGAGGCAGATACTAGAATGATTTGCATCTCCGACATCGTCATCGTCCTCCTCCTCCTTATGGGTGAGCAAGTTAATCTTTAAGCGCCACACACACGGCAAAGGGCCGTGGATGACGGCTCTGTTATAGACATAAGTGAGGTCCTCAAGCCTCGGTGCTGAGACCCTGAGTGACTTGTGATAGCACCCGTTGATCTCAAGATACAGGAGCTTTGGGGTCCTCAGTTCAAGCAACTCCACCCCCTTGACATCCTTCATGGACAGCTCTAAGAGCTCACTGGTGTTGAGCACTAACTCCTTGGTCCCAGCGCGACACAAGTCGATGCACATCATGCGCAGCTTCTGCAAGCTTGGGCAGCACACCGATGACAAGAGGCGAGCAAGAAGGTGGCCACTGCCCGCTGCTAACTCCTCAAATTTGAGCGTGAGGTCCTTGAGTGATGTGAACACCGCGGTGCGTGGGGAGTCGGACTTCTACTTTTCTAAACTCCAAACGCAGACACTCCAGCTTTGGGGAGCTAGAAAAAGCTCATCGAGATCCATTACAGGCTTCTTGTTGTCTAGTGGCAGCAGGCAAAGGTTGAACTGGAAGGCCTTCACTTGGTGATGCATGGCGTACCGAATCCACGACTCAGCTGCTTCCATGGTCGGCTTCAGGAGTTGTTTGGTTGTTGCCTGTTCGGCGGCTTTGCGTGCAGGTGAGATTGCAGTACACAGTCTGTACCCAACACGCTGCAGCGGCAGCGGCGGCACCCCGTGGAGGGCGCAAACGTCCAGTAACAGCGGGATCTTCAGTTCATCGATGTGGGCTTCCGATGTCACGCCCGCCCGCTGCTCCAGTACGTCATTGACGATGGTGATGTACTGTTGGACATCGCCGGCCGACTTGAACTCTGGCTGGCCACCCAAAGAAGTCCAGGACGGGTAAGCGCTTCCAGAGGCCGCGCCACCGCTTCGACAGCACGCTCGTGCGCACCAGCTCCTTCACATTGAGGTGTGCCGACCTAACGATGAACAAGCACAAGTCGTCGTCCAGGGCACTGATCCGATCGTCGCCGGCGCCATCTTGGTCAGCGGTTGGGCTTGGTGGCAGCGGCGGCGTTTGCTTCGCCTCCTTCTTCATGGAGTCCAAGGCCACCGGATGGGGAAGCAGGCAGCTACCTAAATTTGAGTTCGTCATTGAGATTAGACTAAGCAAAAGATTGCTCATCAGCATAGAGCATAAGAGCTCAAAAGTATACTTAAACCAGCACGAGAAATTTGATACAATTTACAGTCCAATCTCCATTATCCAATGTCCAAACCCTAACCTGAGAAGTCAGATACATAGATGCACTCACCAGTCATGTTATCAACAGGCCACCAGGGCGGTGCACGGGGACTGGACGGGGACGGGCGGATGGCCAGCGGCCCTAGGCGCCGGCGGACTGGGCGACTGGCGGAGACGCGGAGTCACGGAGCGCGCAGCTGCGCAGCAGTGGGGCTGCCGGCCGGAGGCCGCCGGCAGCAGCGGTGCTGGGGCGGGCAGCCGGCGCCCGGCGCGGAGGCTCCTGGCGCCCGGCGAGGGCGGGCCGGGGCGGGCTTAGGCGGCGGCCGGTCGCTCGCGCTGTCCGGGACTAGTTCGAAATAATGGATGCGTAACTCGCCGGCATCAACTGTGGGCAAGCTGCTGTGTGTTGGCCTATGCATCGAAGTCGGCGAGTTGTGCGTGGTTTCCAATGTTGTGAGATGCAACATCGGTGCTTTAATATTCGATTTCCATGACACATGTCGATTTTCTTTAGCATGTGAAGATCTTGAGCTCGTTTTAGATGCCTTTAAACTTAATTTAAGATAAAACACAAATTTAAACATTTGTTTTTAAGTAACTTTAAGATTTCACTTGAGCATGCATGTTAGTAAATACAAGTAGAAAATACAACTTCCCGACCATAAGTTTACATGATTCTAGCAAAAATTTTGGGAAACATCATGGGATTGAATATAGGTTAATCAAAAAACTCAAATGTGACATTTTGGAAGAATTTAAAGTTTGAAACTATAAAAGCCGTAGCCATGATACAATGTAGAGATGAGAATAGCGAGGCCACAACCCGACCGAGGAGCGTGTACACGTCGACGGAAATGTTGTGGCTCGTCGGATTTGGAAATCGGCGGTCCTCTGTTGTCTCCTTGACGCCAAAATATACTGGCTCCAACCCTAACTCTCGCGTCCGCATCCGCGCCTCCTTCCTCTCCCCTTCTCGCGGCGGCAGCCCTCGGCGGCCGCTCTCTCTCTCTCTCTCTCCCTCTCCTCGTGGTGGCGGCGGCGCGGTGCCGGCGAGACCCAGGCGTGGCGGTGCGGCGGCGGACGGCCACCCGTGCAGCACCTCCTCCCCTCCATCATTTCGTGGCGGCGGCTCCGGGCCAGGCCGCCCCATCCCCGCCGCGCCTCCCCTGTCTCTCCTCTCGCGATGGCGGCTTGCCAGCGGCGGCGAGCCGACCAACGGCCCCCAAGCGCGGCGAGATGGCGGCTTGTGCGGCGGCACGGCCCCTCGGCGGCCGTCTGGCAGCCCCCAAGCACGGCGGGATGTGGCGGCTTGTCGCGGCGGCATGGCCTCGGCGGCCAGCGGCGACCCTCTAGCGCTGGCAGCGGCGGGCGGCGGCCTCTGGCGGCGCCGCTAGCGTCCGTCCGGCGAGCGCCGCAGCCCCCAAGGTGAGGGGAGGCGGCGGCGGCGGTGTGTCCCCAGCCAGCCGGGCGCCCGTGGCTTCGTTTCGGGTGAACTGGAGTTGAGGGAGGGTTTTCGAACATGAGACACACGCCGGATTTGTTCGTGGTATGATTCCTCTCAGTTGCTGCCCTCTTTAGCCCCGCAATGATGTGTGGTTGTGTTTTGTGCTTTTGTGTGTGTTGCCATTGTAGTAGATCTTTTAGTTCAAGGCTGGTTGGAGTAGGGTTGTCCTATTTTTCGTTGTTTTGTGTTGTAACAAATCTTTGAGTCTTTACAAACAAGAAGCAACAGATACTTGGGGTTTTGGAAAAAAATGTTTTTAAACATGCCCAAACAATAGAGGGATGGTCCTATCACTTTCGAAAATACATTCCTCTTCGGCGGGGCGCTTATCATTGATGTTGGTTTTTTCGCTTATTCGGGTGTGATACGGGGCGGCGAGATCCAGTTGAACTCTTCCAGCGACACTGCAGGTAGCTCCTTGACTAGCAACTAATCTTCTTTGGGTATAGTTCTTTTTCGGTTTCTACCTCGGTCGAATCGAAGTATGTTTGAGCTGAAAATTGTTTTGTTGCTCTTTGCGGTGGTGTTGGTGGTGGTCATTGCCGGGCGATATTCGGTGTCTAGAGCTAGAGGTTCCAAAGAAATTAGCTGTGACGGGTAGTATGTGCTATGATGCTTGATTTATACGTTCTATACTCTTATTTGTTTCTTTGGTCATTCCTAATAATGGCTGCCATTGATTGCTTCTATGCTTCTTTGATATCTTTTTTTACTCTAGGGCCATCGGTTGAGCATACCATGGATTTGGTTTTGTGTGCGCTTCACTCGGGGAATATATATACGCATGTAAGTCGCTGTTGATTGCATTTCTTTGCTTTAGGTGAGCTGTTTTTTCTTGCTTTGTTCGCTTGGTCCCACATAACAGAAGCTTTTAGTTCATACAAAGCAAAGACAAATAAGATATTGATGGTTATAGATGGAAGATTATAGCTCTGTTTAGCTTAGCATTCAACCGTCCATGTTTCCCGATTTATAGTTTGGCCATGATTCGGATGAAAATATTAAGCTTGTCGGTTTGCGCTGGCTGATTTGGACCATTTGGTGATCGTAAATTGGGTTTTGTTTTGTTTTGAGCGTCATATATCTTTGTCACCTATGCATGCTATTGCCAAATTGTCTACACACTGATAGCTTGCTTGATCGATTGGAGCTTGCACCTCTAGGCCATCGAGATCCATCGAGCATCACATGTTCAAAAGAAAATGGATGGCTGCAACCGCCAAGCCATCGGCCCTCCTTTAGTCTTCTATCTAGACATGAACTATGTGTTTTATCGTGTCCAATGTATTGTACTAAGCTGCCTCCCAAACCATCCGTCCTTACTAAATTGTCCACGACACTTTTTATGTATAATTATGGATCACACCTAGCGCCCTAATCGTCTCTTTACCTCCTGAAATATTTAGATGGTGCTTGGATTACCACAATGTGTCAATGTATCGTGTAATGATATCTAAACTGCCTTCAATGTGTTATATAATTTGGGGCGTTTGTTTATACGTGGCTTTTGTTTGAAAAAAAAAAGCATACTATACTACCTTCATCAGGTAACGATTCTTTGTGTTCTCAACTTACATATTCGGGATCGGTGGTGCCAACCCGGACTGAATACGAGGATCGATGATGCCAACCCCGTGAATCATACTGGACTCTTCTGCAACACTGCGAGCTAGCATCCTAAGCAAACAACTAAACTTCTTTGAGTACAGTTCTTTTTAGGTAGCATCCTAAGCAATACGATGGTGGCAAGTAGTACGCGCTATCATGCTTCATTTGTTTTACGCTTTTTAAACTCTTATTGTTTCTTTAGTCATTCCTGATAATGCCTGTCATTGATTGTTTCTATGCTTTTTGTTATTTTTTGTACTCTAGGGCCATCGGTTGAGCGTACCATGGATTTGGTTTGTGTGCCCTTCACTCGGAGATACATAAACGCGGTGATGCTTACGCATCAGGCCTAGAGCTGCTATTCATCGAAATTGAATGTTTGGCTTCCAGCCATTTTATCGATCGTGTTTTTCTATGATATGTTGAATATGCAAGCTATCACGGCTACCCATGTGACATTTTGCTCTTCTTTACATGGTTACTTCAGGGTAATATTTCCTATCATTTTCTTCATATAGTTTGGTCATAATTGAAATGAAAGTATTAAGCTTGTCACCGCCTTTCGTTTGGTCTTGTAAATTGAATTCATGTTACTTTTGTTTATTGCGGGCGTCGTGTATCGTCATCATCTCTTGAAGCGGTGGCACGGGCGGGGCTTGGCGCGGTAGCCTCCCCTCCCTTCCTCTCGAAGCAAAGCGAGGCGACACGGCGACCCGGCCGGGTCGACCGCCATCTCTCCTCACCTATGTCTCTCTCGCCCTCGCATTTTCTTTTACGGTGAAGCTAAGATCTCTCAAAGATAACGGTGGTGGCGCGAATGAAAGGGGGGGGCGTGGGTCCGCTCGCCGGCGGTCGCTTCCGGCGACGCCGGGCCGCATATGGTGCGGCGGCGGCGGCTCCAGCGCTGGGTCATCGTTGCCGCCGCCGCCGCGGGAGGAGCCGAGGCCCCCTCAAGATCGACGCCGTAGTAATGGGAGTGGAGGCGCCATCGCAACAGGGCGCGGCGGATGTGCGCGACGACCGCCCCGGATCGGCGTGCGAGGGCCACGGCGATGACTAGCGAACGGTGTTGTGGAGCACCAAGACGGAGGAGCGGGGGCTGGCGAGGTCGGCCTTCTTCCAATCTTGGCGGTGCGCACCGGTTGGTCCGATCTGTCTAGATTTTTTTCTCAATTTTTCCCCTATTGTTGTCTTATCCTATTGTCGAAAACTAACCATTCTTTTGGTCCGATCTTATTTGTTTTCACAATACCGTTATGATTTTTTATGCTTCATAGAGAATGATGATTTTAGTTTAGCATCTAATTATCATTGATGAACCATGTAGTTTTTTTTTGCCTTTGAATCATCTAATTCTTTGATGGCGGTACTAATGTTTTGGTTTTCCGTAGCGGTCGGTGGAATGGGAGGGTTCAAAGATTTTTCCGTAAATCTAGAGGAAGCTAAAATTGCATAAAAAGTATATAATATATGAGAAGAAGAAGATTGTTCTCTTGTTATTGCTTGAATAAATTGGTTAGAGGTTTAATGAGGAGGATCTTTAGTAAAAAGGAAGAATAGGGGAATGCTTTGGATGACACATTTTCAGATTAATATATATGTGGTTATAATTCGATGGATGCTCTTCTTATTGCCTATATAGGCTTTATCATTTTACATGGACATATTTTCATTTATTGGTAGTGCCATCTTTAATAAGGACAAATAGGGAGTCCTCAAAAAGGTACCCTATACTTATAATTCTTTGGAAGAAGAAAAAAATGTTCCTTTGTTAATTGCCAATGAGAGATTTGGTTGCGTGCACAAACCGCCAATATAAAAACTTGCGGGCGGCGGATCTCGCCGCACTAACGGCAACGCGCTATGGACTAGTATACAAGTAAAATGGGTTGTGTTCAATTTTTAACATTTATTTCAAAATCACAATATTTTTGGAGGCCCTAGCTTCTTCATTTTGTTTGACCAAAAATAAGATGTAAACGTGAAACATATATACTGAGAGAAGAAAATTAAGTTTAACATGAAAAAAAGTTTAAAAAGAAGAAGCAGGTCATAGAGATCCACTACACGACCACTCTCTTGAAGGTCCTCGCTTCCTCCTTGCTTTTTGCAATTTTTTCGAGATCACGCCCACCCAAACAGGCTTTTCTAAAGTAGAATATTGCATTGAAAGATCTTAGCATTGCGTTCCTTCGGTGTCCCAAAACACTAGGATTGTCGATGATTGATTTGATGTAACGGACGCCCTTAGCCTTTCCCACTTCATGCCACTAGATGGACACAAATTGAAAGAGTCGGACTATCAAATAAAAGTTGAAAGGGTCAAAGCGCCCCTTGGATCTAAGTCCTCACTCTAGACCAAAGTCGATGGTTGTATTGACAATGTCCAAGCAAGTGTACAACTAATTCATCCATGCTTTGACAAAAGGACAGAAACATTGGTTTGGCAATCCTTTTGAGCCAAGCGATTTGTTGTCCAAAGGAACAAGTAGCAAAAAAAATGCATTTGGCTAGCGCCCGGGGCTTCCAAATTGGAGTATTTAGTTCGATGTCTATCGATCCATGAAATTGTTTACCACCGTTTGGTGTTGAGCGTCCATTCGATATGTTTTAGCTGCGGTCACATTGAAGTGTACACGATGAAGATGATCCAAAAGGGTGGCAAATTTCAACTACTAAGGTATGTTGATTGCTAGAATGTTTTTGTCCCACGCCTATGAATTGTCATGCAATACCTTTTGTATCATTTTGTTCTTCTTCCCGCTTGTTAAAAAAATGGTCGAGTTATGTCTTACTCACCATCCAACCATGTTGAATGCCAAAAAGAGCCTCAACGTCATGCCACTTTCTGCGAATGTAATATTCAAGGGTTATTTGGTTTCATGCCATTACAATTTTCATCGTTTTGAAACATGTCATTACTATTTGTCTATTGTGAAGCACACCATTACAACTTTCCCATAAGCTAAAATATGCCACTGGGTTACGCTCGGCTTGTTAGTAAATACAAGTAAAAAATACAACTTCCCCGGCCATAAATTTACATGATTCTTGTTGCCCCAAAAACATGATTATGGCAAATTCTTAGGAGACATCATGAGGATGAATAGGTTAATCAAAAACTCAAATATGACATTTTAGAGAGAATTTAAAGTTTAAAACTATAAAATCCATGATACGATATACAAGTGGGTTGTGTTTAATTTTTAACATTTATTTCAAAATCACAATATTTTTTTGTGGCCCTAGCTTCTTCATTTTGATTGACCAAAATAAAATGTAAACAATAAACATATATTCATAGAGAACAAAATTATGTTTAACATGAAAAAAGAACAAGTCATAGAGATCCACTTGGCGACTACTCTCTTGAAGGTCCTCGCTTGCTCCTTGCATTTTTTGCAATCGGGCTTTCTAGAGTAGAATAGTGCATTGAAAGATCTTAGCAGTTGCTCGTTCCTTCCGGCGCTCCCAAAACACTAGGATTGCCAATGATCGATTTGCTTTAACAAACATGCCCTTAGCCTTTCCTACTTCATGCCAATAGATGGACACAAATTGAAAGGCTTAGACTCTCAAATAAAAATTGAAAGGGTGGGAAACTACCCATGGATCTAAGTCCTCACTCTAGACCAAAGTCGATGGTTGTATTGACAATGTGCAAGCAAGTGTACAACTAATTCATCCATGCTACTCCGTATGGCAAAAGGGACGTAAACATTGGTTTGACAATCCTTTTTTGAGCCAAGCAATTTGTTGTCCAAAGGCAATCTTGAACAGGTAGCAAAGCAAAAAGCTTGCATTTGGTTAGCTTGATTAGCACCGCGGGGGCTTCCAAAACGGAGTATCTAGTTCGATGTTTATCAATCCATGAAATTGTGCACCACTATTTTGGCGTTGGCGTCTATTCGATTGAAATGTACAGGATGAAGGCGATCCAAAGGATGGCAAATTTCAACCGCTAAGGCATGCTGATTGCTACAGTGTTTATGTCCCGCGCCCATGAATTGTCCTACAACACCTTTTGTATCATTTTGTCCTTTCTCCTCTAGTTGGAAAATGACCAACCATCCAACCATGCTGCAAAAAAAAAAAAAAAAAAAAGCCTTAGCGTCATGCCACCTTCCACGAGTGTAATATTTGATGTCGCATTAAAGAGTTCTATCATTTTTTAGAAGGTAGTACTATCTTTGTCCCACATTAAACGACGTTCTAGCACTTCGTTTGCATGTCCGGATTTATTCAATGTCATATGCATCTAGTCACAACCAATGTCTTAATTCAGAGAATAGATGTTGCACTTGATTGCCATCTAAAACACCATTTAAAATAGGGACAGAGAGAGTACATCCATTATGAGACCACCAAACATGCTGCAAACAATGTAGGTAAAAAGTGATCTTGGAAAATTAGGTTGAGTATACTTGTGTTTAGTTCCAAAAAAGTTTCGAGTCGAATCTTTTGATGCACCCATGGATCATTAAATGTAAGTAAACAAAAGAATTGATTGCACGCTTTTTGGTTGTACTTTACGAAATGAATTTTTTGAGTCTAGTTAGCCCATGGTAGAATAATAATTACAAATACAAATGAAAAGTGTTACGATTGCCTTTTAGCTTCACTTTTCAACATCTTTTTGAGATTACACGGTATAACATAGACGCTCAACACGCAAACACATTCACCCCTATGAACACACGTCGCCAAACCTACCCCTACGAGCACCTTGAATGACCGGAGCTAACAAATCTTGAAGTTCATGAAGTCACCGCAGCGCCTCGTTGTGTAGACAGTAAGACGTTGCTTATATCACTTAATGTGGCCGCCGTAGAAAATCCTAAAATAAATAAATCTAGGATAATGTGTCGCACCCGGGATTTAAACCTCCCGTGGGAGCCCCAACCAATAATTTTTACCATTCATTTGTGAGCCCCCTTAGACCACTTTTCAGCATCAATAGCTCACTTTTCGCCGTCTAAACACAACCGAGTTTGGTAGCTGCCTTTATGAATCACTTTCAGTATTATTTACTTTCATCGATGCATCTATCTATTAAATAAACCTAAAACATTCTACGTCAGTTTGTACTGGTGCGGTCAGATGCATCGATGATCGTCTTCTAATTCTCTCACACGATTAGAGCCTTTTTAAAATACTATCAGAGAACACGTGGTTATGCTTTTTAATATTCACTCACCACCCCAGACCACACCACACGTGACTAGTACGTGAGTAGCCCAGGGCCCACGATCCAGCCTCCCAAGGTCCAGGTGTCCTGTGTCCAGATAGAAGCAGCGGCACCCGTGCGAAGCTGATTGCCTGAACGAATGCAGAAAGGGTAGGCCCCCAACTGCGCACTTACCGGGCCTTAAAATAAAAAAGATCTTTCTAAAATAAATTCCCAAAATCCATTTTTCTTCTTCTGTATAAATAAACAAAATTCCCTTTCTCTCCTCAGTCTCCGCCGCCGCACTAATCCATTCTCTCCCAGACGCTCCTTTTCCCGCACCCACCTCGCCGGAACCCTAACGGACGGCGACAGCCCATCGGCGGCGATCGCATTGCTGCGCCCCCGATGGCGACCCACGCCTCCAAGTGAGTCGCTCCCTTCGCCGATCTATCTGGCCCCTCGCCTCCTCACGTCTCGCCCCCCTCTTCTTCAATTCTGATGCGGATTTGTTGGTCTGTCGTGCCGGTACCCGTCGCAGGAGTTACCTCTGCGCGGGGAGTTCGTCGTTCGATGATCCCGACGTGGTCGAGGTGTCTGCGGCAACCGCCGCGGCTGCGGGGTGGGCCCCTAGCCCCCACCACAAGAGGAAGCGGAGCCAGGTGAGGTCCCAATCGCCTCCTCCTCCTTTGTTCGCTGCGCGTTGTTTTGTTTGTTACCGTCGCTGTTTTGGATTCGGGAGTTGCGATTTGTGGTGCGTGTGGATGGTTGATGCGGTCTGTTGATGCCCTCTGGATTGTACTGGGAGAATGGTTGGGTTATTGATTTGCGTTCCTCCTACGATGATTGAGTGCCAAGTGAAAATGAGTGTCTCAGGCTGTCCAGAATTCATATAGCTTGTAAGTCTGGATACATTGAGATTGGTCTGGTTGATTTTTTTTATTGTGCTAGGGAAATAGGGAATTTTGATAAGGCCTGATGGTTATATGATGGCAGACTGCAGTTGATATGTTAATTCATGTGTCATATATTTCAATCAATAGTTTGATGTGTTGTGAAGTGTTCAATTGGCAATCCATCTTATGGTAGTAGTCAACAGTGAAAAAGTATGAGCTAGTGGAATTAAAAAATTTGTAGTTTATTCTCTAGTAAGAAAAGAAACCTCACCGACTCCCTGAATGAATTCATGGGAACCAGAACTCATAGTTTCTTACGGAGCAATCGGCATGAGAGAATTGCATCATGACAATGCACACATAAGAATACTAAACTACCTCTAATAATATTAGTTCCGTTATACGCTTTCTAATAAAGCTGGGCAAATGCCTTTGGTCTAAAAAATATTAGTTCCATTCCCCTTGCATCTTCATTTGATTCATCAGGTCCTTGACTTGATCCTTTTTGTGAACTTATGATAGTCTTCATCATCCAAGCGATGTTAGTTTTTCCTTTTTTTTTTTTTTTTGGTAATCACAGTAGCCATCTCATTTTCAGTATGTTACACTGACAAAGAGTGGATTCTATTGTGGACGGCATAATCCTGACCAGCCACCTGCCCGTACATCTACTCATTTGGGTCATTTGGAGAAATGCTGGTCTGATATAAGCTTTGATATATGTAACACCAAAAAATGCACCTCCTGAGTAAAAGTGCTGAAGACATTTTTTTTTATTTAATGATGCCCAAGTAATCTTCTCAAATAGTTTTTTTTTTTCATAAAGTTGTATGAAGCAGCTATTTTGAACTGCTTTTTTTTTTCAAATAAGAACATACCATATGCATTGTGCACGCATCACAACTACATTGTGTCAGCACCCCCACCCCTCTTCCATGGTTTCTCTGCATTGTATTCTGTTATACAAGGATTGTCAGAAAAAGGAAATTATCTGCATTTCACTGTTGATCCCTTCTAAATCCAAGTGACCACATGAGAGGGGGGGGTTATGCAGAACTCTCCTTTGGGTTTCTTTCATTTTGTGCCTTTTCGTTTTATCTACCAAGTGCGACTAATAGGCACATTCTGCCACTCTCCTAGACATAGGGATGATGTGGCTAACATAATAACGAATTGACAATGGCAGTGACATTTGTCGAAAGTGCATATATGATGTGAAAGGTTCATACCTGCTGCATCGTTCCCTTTACACTCCTATATCCTTTTTTAAACTGTCAGAAATATCTTCATGAATCATTATGTGTGGCATAGTTTTTGTTCTTTCTGTACACAGGGTGAATTTTAAAATTATGACAGACGCTCTTGTTTTATTATGGCAAAGCAATAGGTTCGAGCACATTTCATGTTACAATTATACTGTGTCGAAAGAGTGTCGCTTGCAGAACTGAATTGCAGTTATAGAATCTACTAATTGATGTATTTTCTTTTGAAATTTGTGCTTGCTTGAACAATAGGTTGTACCTCAAGAAATAATTGAAATTGACGATGATGATCCGGTCGTAATCATTGGTGATAAAGCACCAATGGACAAGGATAAGAAAAATGATGTATGCCCTATGAATTTGCCAAAGTATGGCAAGGTAAATTCCCTTGTATCTTTTTCTTTCTCATATTATTTGCTTTATACCATGCAAGCTCAGACAGATTCTTTTCTGTGTAAATAAATCCAGAGTGGTTGGATTCAGGACATCCCTGGCACAAGCACATATGTTTCAAAACATACCAATTCCTGGGTTGACCACAAGGTGCTTCAAGATGAGGCAGTTTACAACTATCCTGTTCCAAAACATACTAATCCCTGGGTCCACCTCAAAGTGTTTCAAGATGATTCAGTTCACAACTTTCCTGATGACTACCCCTATGAGGGATTTGAAGAAGACTATGGTTATGATGAAGATGAGTTTGAGGATGATGGTTATGATGCTCCACTTATTGAAAGTGAGTTTAAATTTGGTTTGTCTGCCAAGTTTGATAACCTCGGTGTTCCACCTGGTCTGGAGGCTTCTTTACCGTGGATGCAGAAGAGTGCTATTAATAAGACCAAACCCACTAAGGCTGTAGATGATAAAATTGAAGAAAAATACAAGGCCTTCAAGCGATTTGATACTGTTGATGATCATAGTGATCATTATTATTCAAAAGCCAGAAAAGAGAAAGGTTCAGGTGGTAAAAAGGTAACTTTCTTTTGCCCTGCCCTTGCTATCATTTATTATCTTTGTTCAGTTCAGTACTCAAAAAATTATTTTAACAGCCATCAAAAAGACTGGGTGAAACGGGTTCAGCATGAGTGGAAAGTCCTAGAGAAAGATTTGCCAGGTAGGTAGCTGTTGCTCACTATACCGTAATAATTTTAATTATTTTTATGAATTGGTCGCATTAGTGTTTTTTAATAGTGCCACACTTGGTGCAACCATGCCTTTGTTAGTTGAAATACTTCTTTTGTCTTGAGAACCATTTCCTTGCTGTTTTTAGAACTTACAAGGTTCTATTCATAAGGGCCAAGAATGATTATAATCTCACTTATCTGCTTTCAAGAAAATATTCTAAATTGTGTTTTTCTCTAAATTGAATAGATACTATATTTGTGAGGGCATATGAGGATAGAATGGACCTGCTTAGAGCTGTCATTATGGGACCAGCTGGTACTCCTTACCATGACGGTCTCTTCTTCTTTGACATTTACTTCCCTCCACAGTATCCAAATGCACCACCGGTAATATTTTCTTGACTTCAGCACTTATATCAATTAATTATTTTCCTTGTTTCTTCAGTTTTCTTTATGGATCATGGGATGATTAGTTGATTCTATACAGATGGTGAATTACCGTGCTGGTGGTTTTGCGGCTTAATCCAAACTTGTATGCTTGTGGGAAGGTGTGCCTTAGCCTCCTAAACACCTGGAGTGGCAGTGGATGTGAGAAGTGGAATCCAGCCAATTCAACTATGCTGCAGGTCCTTGTCTCTATTCAAGCTCTGGTTTTGAATGCAAAGCCTTATTTCAATGAGCCTGGCTATGCTATGCATGCTAACACAGCTCATGGGGAGAAGAAATCCCTGACATATAATGAAGATACGTTCCTGCTATCCTGCAGGACGATGTTGTACTCTCTTCGAAATCCACCAAAGGTATGCCTCTGTTATTTGTTCTAATTATGGGAATACTGTTTATTTCTGTAGTAGTACTGAGCTTTTGAAAACCAATATGCCAATTGCAAGCTTGCTGAATATGGAACATGGAGATTTGATTTGTATTAGACCTGTTGTGGTAGAACTATTGTTTGTTTAGCCGTCTATGATTTCATATGCAAAATCTAACTTAGATGTACTGCCTGCAGAATTTCGAGGATTTTGTTGCTGGCCATTTCCGCAAGTATGGGCGCAACATCCTTGTAGCTTGCAGAGCCTATCTGGACGGTGCCCAGGTTGGATGCCTGTCTGGTGATGGAGTGCAGGACGTTGATGAAGGTGACAAGAGCTGCTCGGTGAGGTTCAAGCAGTCGCTGAAGAGACTAAACGAGGAACTTCTGATGGAGTTCACTGCAAAGGGTGCGGACTGTGACAAGTTCCTCACCGAGAAGGCAAAATCTGGAGCTTCTACATCGGCAGCGGACACCACATTGAGGCTGTAAGGCAGAGTCGGCTTGCTCTAAGAAATAAACTTAACCATCAAGCTACGGCTCCTATAAGTATTTATTAATGCCTGAGCTGCCGAGCATCTAACTGCTTTCTGTAGGTAGTCTATGTAAATATCCCTACCTAGCTCACCTGGTAAAACATAATTGACATATTCGGGGGACACTATTCTGCCCTAGCTAATAGCCTGATTGGGTATTTATGTGCTTTGTATGACCTCATCCTCAGCTTGTGCCCCTGTATGATTAGGGGACACCTTTTGGATATCAGAAATGATTTTGGCCTTGGTCAGAATTCGTTCGTGGGATCTCGTCATCTCACTTGGGCTCGGCGTTCCGGCCTCTGTGACTGTCCAGTGCATCATCGTACACCGAAACATCATCGTCCAGGGTTTGCTTCGGTTTCGCAGACATGGACGAGCTGCTTCTACCACCAGGATTTGCCGCCGCAGCCCCGGCAACGTTGGGCACCATCTGAACAAATCCTCACTGTTTTGGAACCTACCATTTACTGCGTTCGTTTGGTTGCTCACACTGTCGTGGTGTAACCAAATGAACGCTTGTTTCCTTTCAGGTACTCAGTTCTTTATCTTCTCCCTGATATTCTGCCCCCAACTGCCTGGCACATGCTCCATAACGCCCACCGCATGGGTAGATGCAAATTACTACCCCAACAAACTTTACAGGCGACAATATAATCAGATGAATAGTGCATCACTGCCCCAATAGATCTAACAAAAATATAATAATATCACCCGTTAACCCAGTGGATTTAAAGAAGCCTATCACTCTGGTCAAGAAAAAGGAAGGAAAAAAGGAAAGAAAGAAATTTCCCATCCAATCTATGAACAAAGGAAGGGAATTCCCATCTTCTCATTCACCAAATTCGCCAGTCTATGGGCGGCATTAATTTTTCAACGAAAAAGGAGCTTCATACCTTGGGAGTCACCGAGGGAGTGTTCTCGGTTAGAATTGGCCAAATGCCACAGGTTGGGTTGGACCGAATAAATAATGTTAGGTCATTTTTGGATTGTGCTAACATGACGGACACATCGAAAGTCTAGTTGGGATATTTCTTGAGTTTTTTTTTTCTATGTTATGTTATTAGAGCAACTCTAAGAGGCTCTCTTAATCCTTAATGCCAGGAGCCCAGGAATAAAGATTTTGGTGAAAAACTACCTTCCAACAACTTGTCTAAATGGTTGTTCTCTCTAGCCAACTATGGAAGATGAGAATGATTCTCTCGAAAGTGATATAGAAAAAAATGTTGGAGAGTGGAAAGATATAGAAAGTGTTTTTTTTATGCATATGACTCTTCAAATAGTGATTTAGAGAGTGAGATTTGGAAAGGCTCTCTTAGGTCGGGTTATAGATAAGCAACTAAGGGCTCTCGATACACTTGCTATGTCAAGCTAAATCGAGGGCTTTCTTGGGGCGGGTTAGGTCAAGTGGCGATGATCAGTTTCACTCTTACAAAGGCCAAACACGGAGGGTGTTGATTGGTAAGAAGCGCTTCTTTAGAGGGGGTGAGCTCAACACAAGGTGAGAGGCATCACCAATAACAAGCTGCAAGCCTAACCTCGGGCCACCACCATAGGTAGAGGAGGGTAGATCCGGCCATAGGCAGCTAAAAAATTTTTTTCGTCCTCCGCCATGAATACAATACTTTTACGTCTAAAAAAGAATACTAACTTACACATAAACCAGGGGTAAAATATCTTGAGTTTAATTGACTATAAATAAAATCAATATTTATAGTACTAGTAGATTTGTTATAAGATATACTTTCATACTATATACTCATTGGTGTCAAAAAATGTTAATTCTTTTACCTATATGTTAGGCCAAATTTTAGACACGCTAACCTAGAACGCATCTGTAATTACATTCTTTTGAAAGAGAACTAGTAATAAAAATTAATCACTCCGGTAATAAAAATAAAAAATTTCCATCGAATGCATGAAAATACCGAAAGAAAAAAAAAAAACAAGAAAAAATACAACACATCAACAGCTTAAGGGCTCGTTTGGAACAAAGTCTTTTCAAAAACCCGCGATTCCTCCAGTCGTCCGTGGCGATTTGAACCGCCGCCCGGAGGAAAGGCTTGCCTTCCTTTTGAAAAATTGGAAATAAAACATCCGGTCTCCCCCTTTGTTTTCATTTCGTCCGTCCAAGGTTGTCCTCCTTGTTTGGAAACAGTTTAAACCAATGGCCGGCAAGCAATGGGCGCTTGCACATGGGGGCGACGTGATGTGTTTATTTCTCACTACATCATGTTCTTTACGCGTTTTTCCCGTGTTTTCCATCTCCACCTCTCACAACACCTAATCGTATTTCTGCGTTTTTCATTTTCTCGCCGCCGCGCGCCCTAAACCCGCGAAGTCAAAGCTACCGCCGCCCCGCTCTTGTCGTCTCCCCATCATCGTCCGTCCCTCCTCCTTCCCCGAACAGAAACCAGAAGATGGGCGGGGAGAGGGCGACTGATCTCCCGCCGCCCCTCTCCACCTCCCGCGCCGCGGGTAGCCACCACCCGCTCCTCGTCCTCCCCCCTGTCCGCCCTCCCCTGTCCGACTCCTCCTACCCCCACCACTGCCCCCCACCTCCCGTCCGCGGCCGACCTGCCCGGCGGACAAGTTTCCGCGCTCGGGCCCGACGCCTCGGTCCCCGTACCCGAGGTCTCCACCGGGTACTTCGACGGCGGGGACCGCATATTCGGCTCCGAACCCTCCGCGCAGCCGCGATCCTTCTCGCTTCTCCCTCCTCCGTCGTCCGCACCACCAACGCCTCGCTCCTCCACGTCTCCGCCACTCACCGTCTCCGGCGGTCGCCGCCCGCTCCGCGACCGCGGCGGCCGAAACCTCTTCCAGTACGACCCCGCGGGCGCCACTTCCGCCCGCACCTCCCGCGCTTCACGGGGCGGCGCGGCTCCATCACCTTCGGCCTGGAGGGCTACTACTCCACCTCGTCCGGGGACCTCTGCATGGTCGGCACCGGGTCCGGGGCGCGCCGGCGACGGCACGCCCGTCAATTTCCTCCCCCGTCGTGCTCCGCCTCGGTTTCCCCGTCCCCGCCAACGTGACGCGGCCCTTCGTCACCGGTCGCCTCGAGAACGTCGACACCATCAATCCCATCGAGCGCATCGCGCTCGTCGCCTACGCCCAGGAGGGCTACGCGTACGGGGAGAGCGCCTCCTGCCCGCCGCCGCCTGCGGGGAGGCTTGACGCGCTGCAGGTGTTCGAGAATAGGAATTTCTCGTGCGCCCGCCTCAGTTCCATGCTCAAAACGCCGTTGAGGTTGGACTACCCGGAGTGGCAGCGAGCCCACCGCATCTTCACTGGGGATTCACCAAAGCTACATGTATATCAACCGGATGCACTGCAATGATGATGGCGCTATCCGTGCGTATGTGGCGTTCACTAACCAGACGGAGGTATCAAGGCACTACTTCATGCTGGGCGAGAAGGCCGTCGTGATGGATGGGTTCTGGGATCAGAAGAGCAGCCGGCTTTGCCTCAAAGGGTGTCATGTGGTGCAGTCGGGGCCATCCCGTGCAGATTTGGCAGTGGGGGAGTGTGGAATTGGGATGAGCTTCTGGTTCCCGGCAGTGTGGTCGTTACAGCAACGGAGCTATTCTGCTGGTCTGGTCTGGAATGCAAGTCTGGAAAGTGGTGAGGCCATTGCTGCAGGTTCTAGTGCAACCACTCTCTACTATAGGGGTTATCTTTCTGGTTTGAAGTATAATTATACTAAGGTGAATGAGGCTATGAAGCACTATAAGAAATCTGGATTGAACAAGAACAGGAAAGGAAAGTTCCCAGATAGCAATTCATACCGGGACTTGGTGTTCCGTTTCTTCGTTCGGAATGGAGGTGGCTCTGGATATGCCTCACCCGTCACAATTGGATCAATGTTGTTTGATGGTAATTCTTTGGTGGTTCAAGATCCCTTTTTCTCATCATGTCACAGCCGAGATGAAGCAAAGACTGCTTAATGTCAGCTATGATATCTACTATGTTGGCAATTGGTCTCTAGAATCATTCCATCGCCATATATCTCTGCTGAGGGTGTTTATGATACTAAGACAGGTTCCCTTTGCATGATCGCCTGTCGAGCTCAATGTCTCGTCAGATTGTGAAATTCTGGTGACTGCTCAGTTTTCTTCTTTGGATGCAAAAGTTTCACAACATGTGATGGGTACAATCAAAAGCTTGAGGAAGAAGACTGACCCTCTTTTCTTTGAAACACTGGACATCGCTTCATATGGGATGTACATAGAGCAAGTGAATCAATCAATATGGAGAATGGACTTAGAAAGCACCATTGCCTTGATCTCTATGACACTAGCATGCATCTTCATTGCTTTGCAGCTATTTCATGTCAAAAGGTCCCTGAAGCGCTTCCCTGCCATGTCGATCACCATGCTTATCGTTCTGGCTTTGGGTTACATGATCCCTCTTGTGCTGAACTTTGATGCTCTCTTCAAGAACAGCAACAAACAGACCGTTCCACTTTCAGGTGGTGGATGGCTTGAGGTGAATGAAGTCATGGTGCTTAATCATTACCATGATAACCTTTCTGCTGCAGTTGCGGCTTCTTCAGCTGGCTTGGTCTGCACGATCTGAGGATGTAAGCAAAGCTGAGTCATGGGCTGCTGAGAAGAAAGTGCTCTGGATATGCTTGCCAGTGTACATCATTGGGGAGTTATTACTTGGGTTGTTCACATGAGGTCAAGCCACAGCCGAAGAATGCTAAGGCAGGTTGTCCACTTGAAGCCAATTGAGCATGCATTCTGGGAGGACCTTGTGTCTTATTGTGGATTGATACTGATGGGTTCTTGCTCCCTCAGGTGATCCTAAATGTGTTCTCAGATTCCAAAGTTAGAGCCCTTTCCCCAGTGTTCTATATCGGAAGCACCTTAATCCGTACCCCTGCCTCATGTGTATGACGTGTTCAGGAGACAGCATTTTTTTTTGTGCCCAGTTTGAGACCATCTTACATGTATGCAAACCCTCATGATGATCTCTTCAGCCTCGCTTTGGGACATAGTCATACCTTGTGGAGCACTACTACTGTCGGTGCTTCTCTTCTGTCAGCAGCGGCGTGGAGGAGCTTTCTTCCTTTGTTCAAGAACAGAAAGACAAGAGAGTATGAAATGGTTTCTACAGTCAGTTCTTAAGAAAAGTCGAGTGATATGAAATGGTTTTATAGTCAGCTCTTGACAAGCTTTACATCATTGTTGCCAGGGAAATATAAAGGAGGTTAACATATAGACTAAAAAAATATCTGTTTACTTTCCTGATCGATGTTTCTTTTTGCAAATGTGCTTGGTTGCACAAAAAATCAGGTGCATGTATACGAAAGACGATACTACACAAGTTGGGCAAGTATTGGGATCCTGATTTAGGATTCTTATTATCTTTTACTTTGTTGCTAATTGGTGAGCAGTATTCTTCCATGTGCTAGCTGCCTAGCTCCTCTCTTTTAGGGATGGTCCTCGCCTCCGTCTTTTGTGTGTCAGATGATTGAGTTTGCTTCTCAAAGTTTCAGTGCACTCCCTGTGTGTAAGGCGGATGATATCACTGTTCCGTGGCAATGTTGACAAATCATACAGTTGAACCTAGTCGCCATGTGGGACCAACTAGGCGATTGATTGCGATCAGTCGTTGATCAAGGCTACATTAGGGGCTAGCTGGTGACTTATGACAGAGAGTTGATATCTACCATGCCCTGATCGACCTCCAGAAACTGAGTAGACCGATTAATCGGACGACTCGTATACACTACTCAGAGGTGAAAAACTCTGGATTTGTGTGCTGATTGAAGATTTTTGGTCCTTGGTGGCCCTTGTTAGCAGACACTGTACGCCTTGTCAGTTTCACGCTTCGCTGTTACAATGTTTTTGCTACAGTAGCACCGTTGCTGGACGTCGCCATACAAGCACCCTCCATGAACCTTCCTGGTACGCGTGAGAAAGATCTCTGGTCTAGTCTAAAGACGTTACACGCAGGGCGCTAAAAAAAAAGTGAAGTGTGCGACGAGATTTTCAGTGTTGACACGGTTGCAGACCATGGAAGTCTCCAAGGTCAGTCAGACAAACACAAAGGGCTAGTTTACGTACGACGAGGGACCATACATTTTTGAGTTCACTGCTGACGATTTTTGAAACCTAAGTAATCATCAGGCGTCTTTTTTACTCCAAAGTCCAAACCACTGTCTCTACAAAAATACCACACGAGACACGACACCGGTCAATTAATTATACACCATTACATGTCACAATAACCACTTGCTGCAGCCTTGGTATATAGAACTATATAGATGAAGGAAAATGAGATGACGAGACGACGAGCAGGAAGCCTCCAACACAGGGGGGCCTTTCAGTCTGATGACACGGCTGCTTTCTTCCTACTCTACTACGTGTTGGTCGACACCTGAATTGTGATCTCAGGAGGATCAGCTGCCCACGGTCTCCCTCCCCGTTCCAGTCCACCGAAACACGCCTGAAACCCCCGTAGCCGACGCCCCGTTTTGGCCCCCTGACCGGCTGACCGACCGACCGGTAGCAGCCGGGGTAGCCCTAAAAAGCAAGCTCCCGCCGGCTGCCCCGCCGCGACAGCGACAGCGACGAGCCCCGACCCCGTCAACCCGCCGCCCGCACGTCACTCCACTGACGCGTCCTCCCGGCCCACCATACACGATGCTGCCCCCACCACCCCCACGACCTTGACCTCGCCCGCCCCCGCGCCGTCGTCGTCCCCGTCCGCGCCTGCAGTCGCAGACGCAGTGCACCCTGCCCCACCCCAACGCCATTGAGAGTCTGAGACACACACTACCGGACGACCACGCCGCGACGGGCCGCTGCGCTGCGCAGTCCACGCCCACGCCCACGCCCACGCCGCACGGCAGGCCGATGGAATAGTACCGTACCGTGCCGGTGGCGGCACAGCAGCAGCAGCAGCCGCAGCTCGGGGCTCCGTCCATTATAACCCCCGCAGCGCCCGCCCGCACAGGGCAGACCGGACGATGCCGACGACGACGACGACGCGGGGCACCAGGGGCGCGCGCCGCATGACGGCGCAGGACGCGGCGGAGGCGGCCGTGAGCGCGGTGGGGTGCGGCTACGACCTCAACGGGGACCTACGCCTGGGCCGCGCCAAGCCTGGCGGGAGGCTGGTGGACCTCGACGCCGCCGCAGCCGTGACCGGGACCGGGACATCCCCACGGGACCTGGCGTTGCCCGGCGGCGCCGTGGTGGCGGGCGTGCCGGGCGGTGTCGTCGCGGACAAGGGCGAGCGCGCGCGGTTCCGCTCCGACGTGCTCACGTTCGCGCAGATGGCGGAGCAGGTGAACCGGTCCATGTCGCTGGCTGGGAGCAAGATCCCCTTCGGGCGCCTTCAACGCCATGTTCGACTACCGTGGGTGCTGGCATCGCGACGCCGCCGCCACGCGCAGCCTCTGCTTCGACGCTCGCCTCGTCGAGCTTTACAGCGTCGAGGCCGTCCGTGCGCACCTCGTCCTCAGGGATCACGTCAAGCGGGACCTCCCGGCCTTCTGGGATCCCCGCGCTCGCCGAGTACGTATCGATCGTCTTCCCGGCAGCGGTGATGGTGATGGTGATCGACGCGCGGCGAAGCTGAAGCTGACACTAATGCTGCTGCTGATGGCTGTGCTCGCTGCAGGTTCATCGACAAGTACGGGACGCATGTCATCGTCGGCGTGAAGATGGGAGGGAAGGACGTGGTGTGCGTGAAGCAGCTCAAGGGCTCCGACCTCACGCAGAGCGACGTGCAGGCCCGGCTCAAGAAGCTCGCCGACGACAGGCTCTCGTCCTCGTCGTCACAGGAGGATTCCACGGCAGGTTCGGCCAGTTCCACAGCGGGAGACGGCAGGCTGTCCCAGGGGCTAAACGTGAGCACTTCACTCCTCACTCATCTCTTTCTCGTCTCTGCCCACCACATACGTGTACATATCGTCTGATCGCGTTTGAAAACTGAGACTTGGAGTCCATGGCTCCATGCAATTCAAATTCAAATACTAGCTCTTACAACCAAGTGTGAAACGAATGAGCAAAGTCTTGTTTGTGTTGTGTGTGCTACATACAGGGAGACTTTGGGCCCGGATCAGCTGCCTGGCAATCCTTCAGATCACCCGTTGTGTCTCAAAAGGATGTAAGCAAAGCAAGCACTCTGTTCATCACAAATGTTGAATGTGCCATGTTGGGGCCAAACCTAACCTTGTGGAAGTGCATGGAAACCTCGCAGGACATGGTGTGCATTCACATCAGGAGAGGCGGCGTCGACAGCGGGCAGTGCCACAGCCAGTGGCTCTCCACCATCACCGGCTTCCCGGACGTGATCTCCATGTCGTTCGTGCCCATAACCAGCCCTCACCGGCGTCCGGGGCAGCGGCTTCCTCAACCACGCGGTGAACCTCTACCTCAGATGTATGTACTAGTATGTTTGTAAGCGTGTTGCAACTGTACCAAATTGTCAGTTGCTCATTCATCTTCCTGCTTGTGGAATGCAATCAGACAAACCGCCCATTGAAGAGCTCCAGCAGTTTCTCGAGTTCCAGGTGCCTCGGCACTGGGCTCCAGAGTTCGGCGAGCTCCCGCTGTGTCTCCAGAGGAGGAAGAACAGCCTGCCGTCTCTCCAGTTCACCCTCATGGGCCCCAAACTTCACGTCAACACTGCCAAGGTGGACTCCGGCAACCGCCCGGTGACCGGCATCCGGCTGTTCCTGGAAGGCAAGAAGAACGACCGGCTGGGCGTCCACCTTCAGCACCTGTCGGCGACGCCTGGCGCGGTCACGGTGCTCGGCGAGGCCGCGTCGGCGGAGGACGTGGCCGTGAACGAGCGCGACTACATCGAGCCCGTCCGGTCGCCGCTGCTGTCGCACATCTGCACGGCGCCCGTGCAGTACAACGGCGCGCGGATCGACGACTGCGCCGCCATCGTCACCAGCGCCTGGCTCGAGGTGCGGGAAGCATGCTGCCTCAAGAAGGTGCTCTTCCTGCGCCTCGGCTTCTCCGGCGTCGCGGCCATGAAGATCCGCCGATCCGAGTGGGACGGGCCTTTCGTCGTGCCGCGAAAGTCGGGGTCGCTGTCGGCAAGGTTCAGCGCCGCGCTGTCCGGTGGGTTGGCACCGGTGCCGGTGCCTCCGACGGAGGAGAAGGTGGAGGTGAACTCGGCCATTTTCCCCAAGGGCCCGCCGGTGCCGCTCCCGGTTCAGAAGATGGCCAGGCACATTGACACCACCGAGGTGAGCAGGGGACCCGATGACCTGCCGGGGTACTGGGTCGTCACCGGCGCCAAGTTGTGCATGGAAGGCGGCAAGGTTGCGCTCAAGGTCAAGTATTCGTTGCTCATCGCAGTGCAAGAGGACACTGATCACGTTTGAGGCTTCCATTGCCGTCGACGGGTCAACGTCTCTGCGTGTCCTGTTTGCCGTGGTGTACAGTTTCAGGTGTGCGCATGTGTAGATAACGCAGAGTGCGCACGCTGCATACATAGAGGCAAGAAAACTATGTTGTTCAGAATATAGTGTGCCCGGAGGCTGATTTTTGGTTTTGTTGATTCAGATCTTGCAAGTATAGGAACACAGTTTAGGTTTAGATATATAATAATATATATGGAGAAAGTATCTGAGCATTCAATATATGAGAAAATAGTGCTGGCTGCCTCTGCTATTTCCCCAAATTTTGGCATGGTGCTGCAACAGATGAGTTTGTTTTTTACAGGTATGGGCAGGGCACCAGACATCCACAAAGCAAAACAGAAGAAACGGTATCTTTGTTTTGTTATCACCTGCCAGTGTCGGTGTAAGCTCAAGTACACATTGTCCTCCCCATCATCCAAGTACACCATATGTATGTCTGATATTCATAAGCCAACCGCATGAGACGCAGGGCACGCCCGCCCAGTTACCTCCTAACTACACTGTGAGTCATCGTTTAGTTTGGGTGAAGACTCGAGGCTAGCTTAAAACCTCTCGGCAGTATCAACCACCGGCCGTGCCTCCACACGCTTCCTCTCAGAAAGGTAAGGGCCCCGTTTCACCGCATCATTCAACTGCAACAAAAAAGTTTTGCATTGCTGTTTAACGTTTTAGACTCAAGCAACAAGTGACAGATACTGCCCCTGAGAGTGAGAGTCTACCTTCCCAATGAGTCCAGACAGACTTGTTTCATGCAGAAGATGGGATGATGATAGGGCCTTGTTGATTGCCACGCAGCAGCCATACCGGGCTTCCATGCCTACAACATACCATTACAATGATTGACCCGATAAACAGAAATTAGCACAGTGCATGGTAGGATTATTAGGTGACTGTGAATGACTTAATCATGGCAACAGATTCAATTACATCCAGTTCCACAAAAACAATTCCAAATGATCAAATAAATAGCATAATGCACACCCCTGAAAAAAAAAAAAAGTTCAGATTGTTATTATTGCTTCATTAGGACCGATTATATTAATCACTCACCAAGTTTTGTTGTTCCATTGTTGGGTCTGTAACAAATCTGATTATCTCTGAATTTAAGCAAACCTCCCTTAAGCACCATTCCCGGATGACCAGTCCTGATATTACTCTGTAGCCCTGCAGGTGGTCATGCATTCGACATTCATCAGGTTGTGCACAATAACAATATCCAAGCTAACGAGTCAAAAAACATATTCATTGAAAATGCAAAAATATCTTTATCGAGCATAAGGTGCTTACAGCTATCCTAATGTCCGGTCTTGTTGAAGAATTGATAGTAGAAGAGCCTGGCAAACAATCAAGAGAAAAGGCTAATAAAAAAAAAAACAGAACTAAGAAAAGGCAGAATCATAAGCAACAATTCAGATAAATGAACTAGAAAAACTGCTGCTACTAACTGAAGGGGTTAATTTTGGGCTGTTTGTTGCAGTCGTAGACCAAGCGCTTCAAGTTTTCTTCGGCTTGGCCATCTAGTTTCATCTGGTCTTCTTGTCTATCCACACCACAGATGCTCCCAAAGGCATGTAAAGCAGCCTGCATATGTATCATAACGCATACGAGGGATAGTTTCTAACGACTCCTTTACCAGTAAAAAGTGATGATTTCAATCAAAACATGCAAATAAGTATACAAACTTACCAGCTGTCTACCTCTGCCTTGTCGGTCAAAGGATGACTCGACAACATGTCTGGCAACATTTGATGATGTCAGCAAGAAATGTGCTCCTTGACTTGCTATTGTACCATAAAAATCAAAGAACAGTAAGGATTTGTTCTGGCAACATGGAGAACATTTCAATATTTATCAAGCAGAAGCATGACTTACTTGTACCAATTAGACCCAAGGTCTCCAATGCACTCTCAATTTCATCAGTATTCTGGCTTTCTTCCATCTTCAATATTTTGTCTATGGCTACAAGCAGATTGGTAACGCCTAACATGGGGAAATGTTGATTAACATATCTGTCTAGTTTCACATGTAAGAAAACTACAGAAGATAGTCGCCTCATGAAATTTAAAGCAGGATGATGAAACATTTACAATTAAAAATCTTCAATGCTTGGAACAATTAGTAACCGCAAGTTTGACGACTGAAATGGTGTATTGATGCTTACATGATTTATCTATTGCTGTGAAAGCATCAGCTGAAGAAAGAAGCCTCCCACTAATTAATGCTGCCCTTGACCGTATAACAGAATCAGCTGAGGAATCACTGCACACAGACCAAAACAAAAGACAACATATTATAGCTGAAAACATAACAGAAGAAAAAAACAGAGATATAAAGGCATAAGACACGACTTGATGATATCAATTATGAGTTGAAGTAAGTTGGTCTTCAGAACGAAAATGTTGTTGTGAGGGTGGTCAACAAGCTGTAGTGTCACAGAAGAAATGGTTAGCCAAAACACATAGCTTCTCCAATTAACTCCAGAATCCCATTGATCGTGATCATTCATTATTAGATAGCAGAATACCTATGACTACCAAGATTATGTAGCATGTTGACATGGTATAATAGACAAGGAAACAAACTACAATTATCACAATGCGATCATCATTGGTTCACCAAGCATCTAATATGAAATGATACTAATGGAAGTCTTTTGCAAATGAATCACTGCTTCACAAGTCTTTACACGACAGACACCATTAAAAACACAAAAAGCATTATTATCTTAAAATAAGGGATATAGTTCTCTTCTCCTGAAAAACAGTTTTTCATATGTAAATCCGTTTTTCAAGATAAATACATAAACCAAGTTTTCACAAAAAAACTCTCAGTGAGATAGCCAAATATTAAGACATGCAAATGAACAGAAGAAAATATCCTTTTACCTCATATAGGACCTCCAACGCACTGAGGGTTTTAAGCATATCTCTTCTATCTTTTTATTTCCTCTTCAAATATGCTCAGAAGGTTTGAATCACGAATCGCAGTAGCAGTATAACTTGAAACAGTGAAGAGCTTGGCTATCAAAGATAGAATACTTAACCGTGGCTACAATAGCAAGAAACACCTAATAACAATTGGTCATGTTGTGGTCTACAAATCAACATAAAAAGCATCCAGTACAACATAAACGAAAGTCACTCAGTAGTAACTAATTTTATTGGTGCCGGGTAAAAGGGAAATGTACACAACGCTTTGATGACATCCTATATGCATGCAACTTTGGCCATTACTATGTTACATGGTAAATACACGTGAAAATGAAATTAATAGATTCATTATAAATAGTGTTGACATGCCATGCTCATTATCAAAACACATTTTTTTCTGCCCCAAGTAAGTTGGGTAGACTAAACTCAACAAGAGCCACAAACAAGGATGATACAACAAAGTTTAAAAGATACCAATAATAGTAGCATTTGTATTAGGTTTTGTTGATATCACTTAATACTTTTGTACCATTGTAACTACATTGCAATTTGATGGCGTATGGTTAATAAGGTCAAACACAAGTGGATCAGATCATATGCAGTATTGATTAACTAGTCTGTTTTTTAAAGCATGTCTTCTGGCTTTGTGCATTTAGACGGCATTGGTCCACGAGGGCATGACTTGTTGTTAATTTGTTATTTGTTGGTTCTGCAAAATATGTGCCATAAGAGAACACACAATACCATACCAATGAGGATGACTGAGCTGCCACTTTACCAAGTTGCACAGATCCTGGCCATCTGGTGGGAATATGACTTCCTACAAACAGGAAAGAAATAGACTAAATATCCATCACACAGAAAAATGTTCAATACTAAGAAGCATTATTGACTCACTGCTCCTTTAGGAATTTGTGCTAAACGCTTTACAGTGTCCAAAATGATTGCTGAAATCTCTTCATCTCTGCAAAAACCAAAGACAGTAAATAAAATTTTAAGACCAAGTTACAATGCATATGATTCAACAGGATTGAATGAAGTGTGTGCGTATAAAAAAAATAATACCCCTCAATCAAACAATTGATCAGAAGAGGATACAGATTGTGCTGCACAACTGTTTCCACAGCAGCAGCACCATCTTCAGCCTTGTCAAGAAGATGGAGTACCTGATATGGTGATACAGAATTTCAGTCAGTGGCTAGAGACACTGTTCTGCCAAAAGTTTGTAGAACATTTTCAAAACTGAAATGAGCACCATATATGATAGGGGATTAGCATGAATTGGCAGAGCACACAAGTGCCCTGTCAGCACAGTGAGCACACAAAGTTCACTGCCGTTTACTCTAGAATATGAGCTATGTCCAGATTAAAGAAACCTTGAAGGTTACATGGAGTATTTTTTTAAAACACACAAACACACACTATGTACTAGAAGGAAATTGTATTTATCCATTTTCCATCTCAAAGAAGCAATAAAATGAAATTACAATAAAATCTATAGTATGCATTGTGCTTAGAGATTCACTTAGAAATGTACCTGAATGTGTGCTTAGAAATGGATAAAAGAACTTGGAGCTTAATAAAGATAGCAGATAAAATTAAGTTTTCCAAGTGTCCAAAATGCAAATAAAGAGCAGAAATTGTGAGTAACATGCACTTAGAAACATGTACAGGTACATACAGCTTTGCAGGCTAATTTTCTGATTTGCTTCGAGTCTGTGAGCAATCCAGCTTGAATAAATGCCTGGAATATAAAAATACAATGGAGACTCCAGATCATCAGTATGCATTAGAACAAAACAAGAAGTTTCAACAAAGAATGAACATTGATCATTTTTTAGATATATTTAAATTTGTTGAGTTAGGTAAGAGTAGGTGGACATGTCTAGATTGCAAGTCAGAGGGAGATAGTTACACATACACCGTAGTTTGGCAGAAGTGATGCTCCATATCTTGAGGAAAATATTTTGTCTAAACATTCCGTGACAGTTTCAACCATCCCAGGTACATCTGTTCCACTCTGCAATGCACTAAAGGACAAAGAAAAAAATAAACAGCATCACCAAAACAGGATAAAAGGGCACAAGGTGCCAATAGACAGTATAAATAAGGCACTAACTGTAAAAGTTTGCTTTGTCAGTGTAAGAGAATTTCACAGAACAAAAAAAAAAAAGTATTTTATATCTATGAAAAGTATTCTATAATTATTTAAAAAACTAAAAATACAATAGTCAAGCTACTTAATTATATCAAATTGAAACACATATTCTTTAACGGATTTTAACTTACCCTCTATTTTTGTGCCTTTAGTAGCCTTAGTATTTCCGGCAATTGCTTTCTTTAGGTGCAGAAGAAAAATAAGGCTGTCTAGAAATGACGGGCTTAAATTTTCGCATTGTATTTCTAGGATCATAATACAGTTATATTTTTTGGTATAAGTAGGATAATATGGTAGGATATGTAGCTCTTTCTACACACTAATGAAAAATGTCTATGGGCGCATATATAAGCTACGAGCATAAATGCATGCATATGCATACTGGAGTGTAGTGATTTTTTAAAGCGGATCCACAATTTCTTTTCACCAGAAAGTTAATGTCTCAAACCAATTGTTTCATAGTAGTACTAGCTACTGAATGTTATTTCAGAATAAATAATTATATTCAAAATCATTTAGCTTATTCTCTCAATTTCAATTGACTGCTACAGGATTTAGTATATGTAGCATGAATTGGAATCAGAAAACATAAAGATAAACCTTCTAAAAGGTTCTCAAACAGAGGTATTTTTTTCTGGGCCTGTATTGTTAAGAATTACATGGCACAGGAACATGAAACAGGTCAACAACTTAAAAAATTGGAGGAAAGAAAAGAGGTATACCCTAAAAGATTAGGCAGAGGACATCGTTCAAGGAACTGCCTCACAGTATCATCACTATGCAACCCTGCAACAAAAAGACATGTAGATTCAGTCCTCTAGTCATCATCACATGACTAGTCTACACATACCTTTCAAAGATTTAACTAGCGCCCTTAAAATTTAAGACTTCGATACGCACCACCTCAGCGGACACGTGTAATCATTATGACATCAATCTGCTTGACCTACATGTAATTTCCTTTCTAGTAGGGAAAATAACCCTCCATCAAAAGGCAATCATGCACAAAGGCACATATCAATAGATAATGCAGCACAAGCCAATAGTATCACCAGCTTCAAAAATTCAAATTAGAGCTAATCGTGACTTAATTGATGAGACTGGAGATGATAACACTACGGGAATTTCCCCCACTACAGCAGGGCATGCGAGCAGGATCCGCTCGCGAATAAACCAAATACCGAAGTAAGACAGCATCAGCCAGTATCGACTACTACTAGGTTCCCAGCGCAGCGAGCTTCACACCAAAGTGATCCAACCCGTTCTCACGATCAGAGCCAAGCATAACCCCGGCGCCGTCAGAGACAGCCTGAGCAATTAACTTCATCCGCCCAGATTCGAGGCGAGGTAGGGAAGGAGAAGGGGCATTGCCTGGGTACGACGCGAAGTCAGCGGCAGCCCGAAGCATCGCGCCCAGCTCTCCCGCTGCCGACGAGGGTTCCATCCCGTGTTGTCCGCCGCGCTGCGCTTCTTTCTCTCTTCTCTCTCGCCTCTGGGGGTTTTGGCTTGGGGAAGGAGAAAGCCTGCGTAGCCTAGTGGAGGCACTAGCGAGTCGTGGGCGAGGGTTCTGCTGCTTGCCGCGTGGGGGGGGGCGGGCGCTCGGGTGGCGTGGCTCTCGCGGGCCGCTGACGGTGGGGATAGGGACAGCGTGGGTCCCATGCTGGCGGCGGCCTCGTATTGTAAAGGCCGGACAGGTTCTTTTTGGGCCTGTCTTCAGTTTGGGCCAGATAGAATATGGCTGTCTTTGGTTTGGGCCAGATAGAAGAACCAGTTCTTTTTGGGCTGTCTTCAGTTTGGGCCAGATAGAAGAACATGTCGGGCGTGATTTCCTTCGTCTGGCCGGCCTAGCTTGGCCTTCATTCCGTTTCTGCAGAGCCGAACTCAAATGAGAATGCGTTTTTTTTGGCGGAAAAAGTCTCCCTTTACTCCTTTGATGACTTTTGCAAAAATCCGTTTTTTTTTTCCTTGAACGGTAAGACGGGGCAAACCAAACCATGTGTTTTACCTCCTGTAGCGGTTTTGAAGGTGTTGTCTTTTTTAAAAAAAAAAAAAATATTTCGGCTAAATCTTTATCTGGCCCAAACCGAAGACAACCCGACATTAGTAGAGCTACATAGTGGTATGCTTAAATAGAAAGTTCATAATTGTTTTAACTCTAAAAAATAATTCATAATTGTCATTTATATGGTCCGATTTAGGGTTTATACTCATTGACGAGTTATGGAAATATATGAAGATAAAATTTATACAACGACTACATCTCTTGATTACATATTTTTGTTATTTGGAGACAGAAATAATTGTTGTAAAAACTATGTTAACACTGACACGACAGGCTGTACCTGTACCTACTACCGAGTGATAATGTATCCTAACTTCTACAGGCTGATACGCTTGGTTCCATCCGGCATTTCAGATAGTTAGAATGCATTTCTTCAGCAGCTCTGTATGTGCATCTAATCATCATGACCTGATTACCTCCTTCCTGTCGCATTTTAGGTGACGATGTTCAACAAGATAATCTTGTCTCTACTCTACGACTGTAGTCACCTTAACAAGTCCAACCAAGATCCTGCAGACTATACATGCATCTGCAATCACGTTCAAGAAAAAAAAAAAAAAAAAAAATGCATCTGCAATCTGCCCTGAGGAAATCATACTTGTGTAGCCGCGTATAGGTAGGTACTAGTTGTTGGTTTGCTGCTCCAAGCACTGGCTTGGAAGCTTCATGTCACAGAATGTGTGTCCAAGCTGCAAGCCTGTAATATACTCCTACAGACCTTGTTTTACTTCTGAAGGAAGACCTGTAAGCCATCCTTCCTAGTGTTTCTTGTACCTACAGCCTAACCGCTAAACGTGTTTCCGTTTTTGCAAAGAAAAATACAACCAGCCAGAACAGCAGTGGTACCAAACACATGTGGTGGTCAAATGGATCAACCGCGGAACTAACGCAAGAACGCGAATCGTATCCCTGCCGCGCCGCGCCCGCCGGCTCGCCGCTACCCGGCCCTTTTTCTATGGCGATTCGATCGGCGGCCATGTGGTTGGCGACGGCATGTGGAAGACAGGTTAGTTCAAAGTTCGTTCCAGCGATTGTAATCGGCAGTTAGGGCCAGTATGTCCAAGTTGCCAGTCATTCTGAACATTCTATTTGGGAACTTGATGCTTGCACGCACGCAGCGAGCAATACCTGGAGAACATGCAGGTAGCTGGCAATAC
>JADLZK010000467.1:0-17522 GCA_015847255.1 Hyparrhenia diplandra
GTCGTAGGCTGCTGCAGTGCGAGAAGGCTCTCTCTCACTCGATCCCGCGGAGATTCTAACAAACAGGGACGGCTGGGTCGGGGCCACTCTCTCGATCGCCTAGGACAAGTGGGAGCCATGCTGCTGGCATGGTATGTATGATGTATCTCGATCTGCCAAAATTTTTCTTCCTTGTTTACCTTGTGCGTGTATGGGATATTAGTACTGTTATTATATATACATATATGTTCAAGTATAAATATATATACACACACAAATGTACAAGCATGCATGTGTGATCATCTAAACTGATAATGTCTACTTTCTAGCTCAACGTACCATTTTGTCACACTACTATGTTAAAACATCATGGGCTTTTTTACAACAAAACACTTCATTCGCTACTTAACAACACGAGATCGTTAAAATCATTACGTAGCTTAATGCTTACAATTTGGACCCATGAACATGACTTGGGTTTGACACATTCAAAAAAAAAAAAGAAAGTTGGTGGCCCCTGGATTGAAGACTAGAAAGGGCTTGCTTCAGCGTTTAATCACCCATCGACAGGATTCCCTGTTGATCTTGAATACCTACTATTTGAACTTTGTCAAAATGTTGCTCACAACCCAGTGAAAAGGTTTGATCCTCCAGTCCGGTGGTTTTGAGAGATCAGCCCCATAAGGAAGTGAGCGCTAGCCGTTGATTGTATGATTAGCATGTTGACATTCCGAAATTGCATATGATTTCAGTAAGGTGGCTGCAAAGCGCCAGCGTAGCAGCCTCTATCAATGTTTTTTTTTTCGTCTTTTCATAATACGTGAGCACCGGGGGAGACCTACATTGAAGCTTTAATGAATATGCTCATAGGCGGTTGCCTTTTGTGTTTGACTATGAAAATACCAATGCTTGCATTTGTAGGATGATTAGCTATGTTGTCAGGCAAAGTAGATGCATCAGAGTACCATCTAATGCCTTGAAGTGAAGTGGGCAGTGTTCACCATGCTCATGGTTGGTGTTGCTTTGTTTTTCCTAGCCTAGGTCTCCCCTTTCTTTTTAATACAAAATTGGCATGAAATATTTATTTTCATAAAAAGTAAAACTCATCATTAAGAGTTGGTAATACAATCGCATACATAACTATATATCCGTGGTTGATCTAGAAATATACTCCCTCCTCAGATCACTATTAGAAGACGTTACACGGTCTCCAAAGCATAATTTTGACTTCTCTTTTCTATAAAAAATATTTATTGAAAGCTATACATGTATATTTTATGAAAGTAGTTTTCCAAGACAAATCTGTTGATATGGTTTTCACATTTCCAAACTCAACGACTTAAAAGTTATTCTATGATTTCTGTTTTCAATGTTGGCCCAAACCTTTTTCAAAGCGTCCTAATAGTGATAGAGAGGGAGAATCTCACCCTCATTGGGGCAATCTCCAAAGGTGGATCAGATCTCCTTCATAGAGGATAGATCCATTGCCGATGGCTTGACGACTCGAGCAGGGCTGCAGGAGGAATCAAGGTGTTGATGAGGGAGGCACATTCGCTGACACTACAACGCAAGAGAGCGGTCCAAGCATGCCACCCAAACAAGAAGAATGAACTAATATTTGTTTGTCCTAACCATCAAGCTACTATAAAGGTAGACAAAAATACAATTATTCAAGATAAGGAAATAGAGAACTAAAAAACAAATATAAAGATATAACATATAAAAAAAAAAAACAATGATAGTAAAGTGTGATAGGATCGTCGTTACGACCGGATGATGCTGCGGTATGGAAGGCATGAGTTGAGCCCAAGGCTCCCAATTTGTTAATTTCTTTGAGGGTAGCTTTCATGTCGACCTCCCCTATGGGGACCCTATAGCTCCTCTCCGTGTGACCAAAGGGGCCACTAGATGAGAGATTACAACCCCTATGGTATGGACGCCTACATATATACGGATAGATGATGCTTACTTGCCAATAGTGTCCATAGGACATGGGAGAGCCAATCGATGGATAGATGTCTTCATACTCTCTCTCAAGGAATGGTCAACAGTACAGGATGCTGATGTAACCGTGATCACCTTCGTCTTGAGAGGGATTTTTGGTTATTCCAATCAATACAAATGTAGACAGGTATATTATTAATCTAGTACAGAACCACATATTATAAGTATGGGCGAAACAAATTGTTGTAATCATTTGTTATAGGTGAACAATTGAATTAAAGATGGTTAATTATATGCCATATTAGGATGATTTGAAGTCTTAATTTTTGTCATATATATGTTTTTATGTCTCAACCCTTCAAAAGTACAAGCAGTAGTATTTGAACTCACGCACACACACTCACACCACCACACACACTCATGCGCCACGCCAAGCGCTTGTAACAAGACACACACACGTTTTTGTGTAAGCTAGACCTACAACATATACCTAGGAAACTTCATGTGGCTGAGAGGTATCCGAAGTCGACACGAGGCTTCAACATGATGAGCATGTCCCCCTCGACCATTTAGTAGATCGACACGTAAGGCAGCAGTTGTAGAACCTATGGAAGAAGGAAATGGGGAAAAACCTCGGTGGGAATCGTGGAGTTGAGCGTACTTTAACTCCACGACCGAAGCTCCACCACCCGAGCACTTGCCAAACGAGCTAGGACTTGTTCCCCTTTCGTATATATATATGTAGCAGCATACACATACATCTGTCACTATGTATTTTAATTAAGATCATAATATCCTTGGGGTAAAGAAAGACCCTCCACATAGATTAGTATTGTTTGAGAGACCCTACAATCTTGTTATCTTAACATTAACACCATCTATGGGACCATTATACATATATTATGTTTGGATAATAAGCAAATAAATTTACTCATCAACGACACTGGAAGTACACTTTTACTCTCCCATCTAAGTGGGACAAAATTGATATATTATGTTTGGATAAGCAAATAATTTACTCATCAAACAACACTGGAAGTACACTTTATTTACACTCCCCATCTAAGTGGGACAAAAATTGCGCGAATATATATATGCAGCACTTGGAAGCATGTCATTGCGCGCCATGGAGTCGGAAAGATTTGATTCCTGCTTGGTTATGATAATCAAGAAAAGATTATATCATGCAAGTGCTTTAGGGATCACCCCTCTAGCTCATCATCTCGTGTATGTACCCCCTACACCACACCACACGCAAGGGCAGGTGGATTAGCGTAGGCATCCATATATAAACATCAGAGGCGGTCTAAAGCACGCATGGTGTAGGCATATTGGGTAATGTGTGACGGATCTGGAAAAGCATTTCGAGCATTTCTTTGTACTCTCGCTAGTTTGACTTATAAGATGTTTGACTTTTCTCTAGACATATACTTTTTGCTATGCACTCCAGATATATATACTAAAAGCAATGCATTTAAAAAGCTAAACCATCTTATAATTTAGGATATAGAGAGTTGGTCATTTTCTTTTACCTCTAAAACCCTGGTTCCTCTGTCGTCCAAAGCATTCATATATAACTTCAAATTTGTTTTTGAAATACAATACAAACAATGAACTCGCTGTAAACACACACGCTACACGCATGTACTCACTGTAAGCACAGGCTGACACTACATGTTCTTCTATATGCTACTTTATCTGTTCTTGGTAGCACGTAATTAGAAACAAACCAAATGTGGAAGCCGCTGAGCCGCACCAGTTGCAGCATGACAAATGTTAGAACACGAAGATAGTGCACGATGGTGGGGTTAGAGAAAAGTACGCCAACTCCTTCCGTCCCCAAAGATAGATGTCATTCTCACTTTCCATAAAAGTCAAACACCTTTTAACTTTAACTAGATATAGAAAAAGTTATTAATATTTACAATACATAATTAACGTCATGGGTAGATCGTTAAATATACTTTCATAACAAACTTATTCGGAGACATAAATATTGGAGGTTTTTTTACAAATCCACCAAAAGCTGGTAAAAATTTAACCCACACTTAACATCCTCTATTTTAAGAGGGAGGGAGTATGTCCCTATATGTAATTCTTTCTATAAAGTTGCTTTCCCCTTTCAATTCAATGCAAGCAGAACGAACAAGATGATGAGCCCTAGCTACCCTTATATGCATTGATGTGCTTAAATAAAAAAGGGCACTACACATATATGTGCCATACCACCACTATCTAGCTATGACGTGATCGTGGACCATGGTGCTCTTGCGCCTATATATGAAAAAAAAAATGATCTCCCTCTTCTCAACCCTGTGAGCCTGACGATGACATGACGCGCGCCGATCGTACGCCTTGCGTAAGCATGATGGCTTGCTGACTGTAAGCATGATGGCTTGCGTGATGATGAGTGTTGTTGTTATTGAGTAGTTTGATCAGCTATTTTGCAATACGGTTGTTAGATTAGCTGTATAATATCAGTTCGACTCATTGCAGGCTACTGGATTTTACATGGAAATGGTCAGAAAAATGCAAATAAGAGAGAGAGAGAGAGAGAGAGAGAGAAAATTGTTTCTGCCTCGCTCGCTCGCTCCATTATTCATTCAGATGAGATGATGATTTGTTCTAGATAACGATGGGTACACCTGAGGCCTACAGTTAAAGGCCTAAAAGAATAACACACATATAGTGCCCTTCTTTATTTTATTGCATGATTCTCTCTCTGTTGCCTTTGTTTTGGATAATATAATTAGCTAATTCAGATTACAATGCATGACACTATGTATTTTTTAAAAAAAAAAAAAACAGGTTATTCGATCCCTACCCACAAAGGGAAAAGGGAATTATCCACTATCAGCAGTTTTGACTGAATCTCCCTCTGGGTCCAAGCTGTATATATTTTTATCAAAACCGGGCGGAATGGTTGGAACAAACAACTACATATGTCTGTGTATAAATAATGTCTGTGATTAACGCCAATTTGTGACTTCGGCAAAACTTTTGATGGACTCACTTGAAGAATTGACTATGTTTGACAACTGTGTAAAAAGAATCAAAAAAGAATTTTCAGTATCATGTACATTTCCAGCCTTTGAAACGAAAAAAAAAACTGATGACCTTTTTATATTTCTACAAAAAATGAAAATGGTTAAGACTTTTTAAAGATTTTTTTTTTTAGCAATGATGCTCCTGAAAAGGAGTGGCCCGGTACAAATAAATGGTAAGGAAAAGGAGCTCCCATGTCATCTGGGCCTTTTCTTCTAAGGCCGATCTCGTAGCCCACTATGCGGCCCAACCCAAACGAGGGCCCCCTAAGCAGCCCATGCCATGAGAAACGCTTTGCTTTTGCTTTTGCCGTCGCCAACCACCGCTCCAGCCGCCATTGCTGCGGGGCTCGTGGAAGCTCCGCAGCTGCCGCCCGCCGCCATGGACCCGGACCCGGACCTGGACCTCGACATGGACATGGATATGGAGACGCTGGCCGACGACGCCGACGCGGTGCTCGCCGGCGACAGCGGCGGCGAGGCCGAGCGCAACGAGGCCGCGGAGGCCGAGCGATACGAGGCAGCCGAGGCCGAGGCCGAGGCCGACATCCTCCGCGACGGGTTCCGCCTCTCCGTCATCAGCATCGCCACCGCAGAAGGTATATCATTACCATCCTCCCCGCGCCTTTGGAGTTAAAGAGTCCGGTACAGTTTCCTGATCTTGGGATGCGGCGTCTGCGCAGGAAAGAAGGCCGGGATGACGGTCGCCGACCCTGTTGTTGCCTGCATCGCCGATTTGGCGTTCAAGAGTGCAGGTCCTTCCCCGAACCCCACCTTTTCTGCATTTCCTTATTTAACCAGTAACTGCTTGTGCACGTTATTCTGAACCTCTTTGGGAGTACAGTTTAACCAGTAACTGCTTGAGTGCCAAGTTGACTGCTCCAATAAAATTGGTTTCTGTAGGAAATGCAGTGCTTGGAGTAGACAAAACTGATTCAGTATTTTGCAGATTGGTTCTTAAAAAAAAGAGGAAAAATGTGCTCAAAGACTAGAACGGTTCAGTTAGGTTACTGTCCCAATAGTTAGCAGTTAGCACGCGTTTAGTAGAATATGGTTGGTGCTGGAGAAAATATTAATGTTTAATTATGGATGCTGCAACTTTTTTTCCTTCAAAAAAAACACAAGAGAGTTTCGTTTCTTTTGCATTAAAAAAAAAAAAGGGAACCCTTACACAAAACACACAACACAACAAACACAAAAAAAAATACAGTTCAGGTTTCTTTTATTTACAAAAGGCTACACATATCGGGAGCTTGCAGGCTGAAAAGAATGTATTGCTTTTTGTGCCTGAAGCTAAGAAGTGGCACCAGTCTGCATTATTTGAGCCTTGACCTGAAACCTACTTGGAGGATTATTTATTTCATTCTACCCGCGTAGTTGTGTGTATTGTCAAGGACAAAAGAACCTTCCCTGCATGGCCTCCCAAGATGTATTAGAATTGGACCCAAAATGCCCCAAATCCATTGCACTGTAGCTATTATTTTTCATGTCATTTTCGTGTCATCTATCAATGTACAGTACAGTACTTGTTAAATGTGATACGTACTCATGATGTAGACAGAAACTCACCTGTTTAATCATAACACATGCAGACAACTGATTTCCAAAGGTTCACAGTTTACATGCCTCAGTAAGTTCTATGACATCAATGCTATTGAAGATGGCCCCACATTATGTCTGCGAAGTGCAAACTTCATAATCATACTGTTGGAGTGACTAGCATATTCAGATAGAAAGCAATTGTTGAGCACATAGATTTTCTATCTTATACCACTTGCAGAGATTTTTTTAGTCTTACTACAAATTAGCGATTGCATAACTACTGTGATTACTGATGGTGAAATAGATGCATTGGGTCGATGAACAAGTGCATTTAGTTGAAAAGCAACAGCATTCTGAAGCTTGGCACTTAACTAGCTAGTAGCTATTTTAATTTGTGCGCATCCTTCCTACCTTTTGCGGATAAACAATGGCTCTGGATCTACTATGGCTGTGTTTAGATACGCATCGGATATTTTGATACACCTTTGAAGTCTAAACGTGGCCCAATTACAAAATAAATTATAGATTCCATCTGTAAACGATAAGACAAATTTATTAAGCCTAATTAATCTGTCATTAGAGTTAAAAGTGTCTAATCATGGCCTAATTAGGCTCATTAGATTCGCCTCACGATTTATAAGAAAAAAAACTGTAATTAGTTTTTTTTTTTTCGTTTACATTTAGTACTCTATGCATGGGCTGACATATTTTGTGATAGTTTTTGGAAGTTTGCATTTTTGGATCTAAAACACAGCCTACATAGATTTGCGCCTGTAGGAACTATATGCATATTCCATTTAACATCTTCCGTGCAATGTACAGAGCTGATAGCAAAGGATGCAGAGTTGTTTGCACAGCATGCCAGTCGCAAGTCTATGCTAAAAAAAAAAAGCATGCCGGTCGCAATTCGGTGAGGATAGATGATGCCATACTCACAGGTACTTTGCAGTAACTTGTTTTGCTGATTCTGTAACAAAGGGGAAAAAATATTTGGCGCTCCCAGGCAGCTGTGCTAGATCATGAGGCTGTGGGGGTGCTGGAACATGAGGTGGTGCTGTAGATTTGCGCAGCTGTGCTAGCTCGTGGAGCGCGGCAGATGGCAGCCGGCGACGACCTGCAGCACGAGTGATGGCCGCACAGCGTCGAAGGACAAGGTGGCGTGGCAGATCACTGCAAGCGTCACCTTGGCTGTGTCCAGCACGCTCAACGCCAACACGGGCGCCGTCTCCTTGCGTCGAGCACCTTTTTGGCTGCCATTGCAGCACACCCACGCCCTCCAGCTTGCCTTCCTCCTCTAACTTCGGCACCTCGGCGTGCTCTGGCGTGGAGGTGGTGTCCAAGAGGGCACAGGCCGAGATGCAACATTGCCGGCCATGGCTTATGGCTGGAGTTCTCAAGCCAGGAAGGGACAGAGGAAGAAGAAAGAGTAATGAGGGGCAACTGAAGTCATTTGGCGTCGGACAGACACGCTGGCATGCCTACGTTCCTGCCATGTATGCAAAAATGGCTTAAAGTTATGGAATCTCTCGTTCGGATGGCAAATCTATATGGACAATGGTAAGAGTGCTATTTGAAGAGTGGTTATCCGTATAATGGTAAAAGTTATATATCCCTATATATTCGGAATAATACAAGTAATCAAGTCATCAAGTCAAGAATTGGAACCTAAGATTCCATTATTATCAACTTAATTAGGCAGCTGAGCTGAGCTCAGTTTGTGTCCTCATACTTTACTCTAATAGTTATCTGTTCGGACACGTCTCGCTTCTTATTCAGCTCCTCTACCTGCTGCACTGCATGTTTCAGTTTGTCTCTCCAACCATCGAAGTACACCTCTTTGAGGTTCGTCAAGCGCTGGATGCCAACAATTTCTTTGGGTTGGTCGCCGAAATACACCGCTAGAATCTCGAGCTTTGACATGGATCCTTCCTCAAATATGTAAACCGGAGGAACTTCAGGAGAATAGCCCAGAGTGAGTTCCTTGAGCTCTGGTAAGGACTGGCTGCTGCGTGCAACCCTATCTTCTCCTTTCCGAATGAAGTATGGCCCCTAGGTATACCCTCTGCAGGCTGGGCAACTTACAGAGGACGTTGAATAACTGGACGCCATTAAGGTACGTCCACCCTATGTCGAATTCTACAAGATCAGTGAGTGACTGCAGCCAGTCTGGCAATCTGTTGATGCAGCCACATATCTTCAGGTACCGGAGCAGCCTTGGAGGTGACTCTACTTGATGCAAAAAGTCCATGATCGGAACAAAAGGCCATCTGTCGCAGCTAAAATTGCCGATGTCAAGCCATCGCAGGGAGTACATCTTGCTCAGGGAGCAAGCAAGCTTCTCGGTAACCTCCTTCTGATCTATTGTGGTTTCTCTCGTGTCGACATAGATAGCTAGCTCTTGCAACTGATCCAGCTCACTGATCTCCTCGGCGACCGCAGGGTCGTGTATCACTGCTTTGTTCACCTGGCGCAGTGCCCTCATTTTGTTGATGCCTTGGGGCAGCATCCAACCTGTCCACGACTCACCCTTACCAGACAAGAACAGGTGCTCCTCCTTCTCTAGCTTCTTAACTGTTTTGGGCAGGGCCTTGAGGTCGGTTTGGCGTACATCGAGCGTCTGCAGATGTTCAAGATCGCCAATTCTTGGAGGCATCTCCTGATGTCTGTACCTTTCAAGCTCAAGAACCTTAAAAGGTACATCCGGCAGATACAACTCAAGTGCTTCCTTCCCAGGCCCTTGCAACCCTCCAGGTCTAGTACCCTGAGCAGGACGAACTCGTCTAGCCGAGAGAGCAGCTTATTGTGTGCTTCAGGATCGAATATGCTCAGTGATCGGACATGCTGCACGATCATTCCATTGACACCACCATTCCCCATGACACCATGGCGGCGCGCTGCCACAGTAGCCGATGGTCTAGAGCCATCGTCGGTGTATGCCTCAACTCCACCATGTATGGAGAGGCGGCGAATCGTGTTAGCACTATAAGACATCGTCCCCTCGTACTGCCCACCTAAAAGGCTAACAAAGTTAGCCTCCGGGGATTTGGACACTAGGATCTCAAGCATCATGTCATGCACTCGGCACCCTCTTCCCTCCCTCCACGCAAGCTGACGAGTATGGTGGCCCGATCAATGATGCCTCTGCTCATTAGCTCATTGAAGTAGCCTTCTGCAAGCTCCATCTGGGTCAGTCCTCGCTTCTCAGCGACCAGTCCTTCAGCTATCCATCTCTTTGAGCAGCCGGTCCTTGACAATGATATAATCCTCTGGGAAAATGCTAAGATACATCATGCAAGCCTTGAGGTGATGGGGTAGGTGGTTGTAGCTCAGTGTGAGTATTTGTCTCGTCCCCTCAAGGGTAGGGTTGGTCTCCATCTGTGAACCGATTGACTTCTGAACTGTTTCCCACATTCTTTTGCCTTCTGGAGGCTTATATAGCTCGCCAAGAGGCTGGCAATGCTAACAATAGCCAATGGTAGCCCGCCACATTTTTTCAAGATACTTCTCATTGCAGCTTCCAGGTCCTTGGGGCAAGTGTTTCCAAAGCCAAATGCTTTGCTGACGAACAACTGCTCCGAGTCCTCATCATTTAGCTTCTTCATGTAATGGATGTAATCTTCATTGGCATCACTGCATGCTTTTGCCACGGTATCTATCCGGGTGGTCACAATGATTCTGCTGCCGCAGTTGCTGCTTGGTAATTTTGACCGGATTGCATCCCAAGCTGCTATGCTCCATACATCATCGATCAAAATGAGGTACCTACATTTATAGATAGATACACAACATATAGTTACTAAAACAATGTATACTCATCATGTTTTAATTTATGATGACAGTTTGGTTTGTAATAAGATAATTAAGTAACTTTTATTGTGTGTGTGTGTTTTTTGTCCTAGCCGTAGGAAGTAATAGGCGATCTTAACCATCATACTGTGGGTCCGAAGCAGCGGCCGTGTGGAAAAAATGTATATATATGAGCCTCAAGCAGTAATATGTGAAAAATGTATATAAAAATGTATACTCATCATATTTTTTTATATATAGTTTTGACTTTGGAACAACCCACAGTAAGTTGGAGTGTTGGACTTGGGTACTTGGGTTTGCTCATGAAAGGTATTGGTCGTACGTACCTGTTGTTGTTGAGCCTCTCTCGGAGCTCGCGTTCCAGGTCGTCGACATTCATGGTGTCGATGTTGCCCAGGAGATCCTTAGTCCTCGGCAGCGCGATTTGCAGAAGCAGGCGCTTGAGCAATCCCTGGAGGTCCTTGCTGCTGAATGTCTGGGACACGGACACCTGCGCCTGGCGCTGGAACTCCGTCTCCAGCTGCCGACAGATCTCCACTGCGAGCGTAGTCTTGCCGAGCCCGCCGAAGCCAACGATGGAGAACACCTTGAGCTGCTTGTCATCGTCACTCTTAAGCGCCTTCGCTTTGTTGGCCAGGTAGGTAGCCTGGGCCCTGTTGCCAACGAACTGTTGGTGGTGGTCAGCTGGGCGGCGGAGCGCCCGCGCCGACGCCGCCACTGCCTGCATCGGGCCCGAAGCAGCGGCCGTGCGGCGCAGTGGCTCGAGGCTGACGCCGTAGCGAGCATGCTGCTCGTTGATGGAGGAAGCAAGCGCGCGGAGGTCCCTGATGTCACCGGCGAGGCGACGGCGAGCGCAAAGGGTGCCAAGGAGCCGCTTCCACCGACGAAACAGCGGTCGCCCCTGCCGGGGACCCTGACGCGGAACAGGTAGAGGTCGACGCAGTCCTGGGCGTCGTAAGCCACCTCCCGCAGCTGCTTCATCCACTCCCGGACGAAGTGGTCCACGCCGTCCTCGTCGGCTTCGGACTGCATGCGGAGGAGGGGGCGTTGATGGTGGCCAGCTCGTTCCTCAGCCGGGCCACCTCGCCGCCCACGCCGCGGAGCTGCCGGAACTCCTCACCCACAAGTTGCCCAACATTGATCACAAGGCTCTGCGCTGCCGCCGCCGCCGCGTCCTCCATCATCATTCATCAGCTAATGGAGTAGCTTGAGCTGCTAGCTAGTAGCCAACTACTTTTCTATATCTCCTCTTGTTCGCACAAGTATGTTAGGGATTTTTTTTTTTTTAATTATGGAACGGTGAGTCGCAAATATCTAGCTGTCTCATCACGCACCAATCATTCATGTGGTGGGGGCTTTGGCAGACAAGTCAAACCCCCTACCTACCCTACTCCCTCCGTCCCCATGGAGGGGAAATTCGTTTTTGACTTTTAAACTTTATGTTTGGCCGACCATCCATCTTATTCAAAATATTTACGCAAATCATAAAATAAATTAATCAATATTCAAGTATCTTCACCGATAAAATAAGTCGTAACAAAATAAATTATATTTGTACAAAAAATTGAATAAAGACGTAAGATCGAATAGCATTTCAAGACGGAATCCGCGTGACAAACTCAAATTTGGACGGAGGAGTAGGTAACGCCGGAGTTAATCATCCAATCCCCAATAAGAGGAGAGGCTTGTTAGAGTTACCAAAGGGCTCGGCCAGAGAGGAGCAAGTCATAAGTGCACGAGGGTTGCCCTCTCCCCCTATCTGTTTTTATTTTGGTTAATATATAGCTATCATGAATTATCTGACATGGTTCAAACTGCACTTCAAAATTCAAAATAATACTCCCTCCATTTCTTTTTTATAAGTCGTTTTGTCTTGTGTTTGTTGTTGGTCAGAACGACAAAAAAAAATGGAACCGAGGTAGTAATATTGAACGTGTGGCTCTAGGTTCCTCTGGACCAAGTATCCACTTTCTTTTGTTTGCGGATGATCTGATCATATGTCGTTAGGCAACTAATGAGGAAGCATTGATTATCAAATCAACACTAGCGGTGGTTAAGATTTCCAGCCTTTTTTTTTGAAAAGGAAGCAGGGGAGCACCCTACCTGTATTTTTATTATTGATTATAAGACTAAACTAAACTAGCAGCTACTCGACTAACAACTAGACTAGCTACTAAGCAAAGACTAAGGAAATAAAAAGAAGCAAACAAATGAAGCAAGCAACAGGGGAGGGGACGAGACTGTACACGAGGGGGAACAGGTACAAGGCTAAAGAGCCCAAAAAAACGAAAAACAAAAAGGGAGGAGGAATTTGCTCATTAGAGAAAGTGGGTAAGGCACTCATAACAGAGTTGACAAGTATCAGTCTTCCATGGTAGGAGAGGAATTTGCTCATTAGAGAAAGTCTGTCAATTCTTGTAAGAAGGAGAAAAATCCTGAACAGTGGGCTTGGTTGTACCAAGAGGAAGACCTAAATAGGTGAAGGGCATGGATCCAACAGAACACCCAAAAGTCTTTGTAAGATGACTGGTCTTTTCTTCTGTGACATTGATTGGCACAAGAAATGATTTCTTGAAGTTCACATGCAGTCCAGTTGAGTCAGAGAAGGATCTAAGTAGCCCCTTTAGTTTGAATGGAGTCAGGCCATCTGCTGGTAAGATTAGAAGGGTGTCATCTGCATATTGCACAATGGGGTAATCACCACCAAAATTTTCACTTATAGGGTGTTTAAGAACACCAATCTGCTAAGCTTTGTTGATGATAGACTGAAGAAGATTTGCTGCCATGACGAAAAGTAGGGGGGAAAGAGGGTCACCATGTCTTACTCCTCTTTTACACTGGAACTTTTATTCCTACAAAATGAAACTGGTTAAGATTTCTTTTAAGGATTGATTTTTTTAGCAATGATGCTCCTGAAAAGGAGTGGCCCGGTACAAATCTATACCTACTAATAAAGAGAGAAAATTTCAGTACCACCTCTTTTTCCACCCATTGTTTTCTGCCTTCGACATCTTATCGTAGTCGGACTCTGTCCGCCCGCCTCCGTTACTGCCCGCCCAGGATACGGCAAACGAAGGGTCGCGTTTCTTTATTTTTCTGTCCGGCTGGCTGTCTGGAATTAGGGGGTGTTCACTTGGTGAAAAGTGCACCCAAAAAGTTCTACAGTACTCGTCACATCAAATCTTTTGACGATAAATGAAATATTAAATGTAGGTAAATAAAAAACTAATTGCATGGTTTGGCTGAAATTTGGTAGACTAATCTTTTGACCCTAGTTAGTTTATGGTAGGATAATAATTACCAAATACAAACGAAAAAAGTGCCACAAGAAATTTCGAACTCATATTTCACCAACTAAACACACCTAGTTGGGTAGGCTTCTAACTTCTAAGCCACGTACGTCCTCCATGAGTCCTGGGCTGAGTCAGCTTCCTGTCCCCGCATCTATCTTTGTTCTTTTTTCTCATTAGTTTATGTGTTAGCTCCAGAGTCCGCATGAGAATAAAAAACGGCTTATAATATCCTAATCAAATCAACAAGAGCTACAAATCGCACCCAAAAAAGACAGTACACACAACCGAATAGAACACAAATTAAAATCAGTTAAATCGGAGGCCAACCTATCTTGGGAACACGAGCCATGCTGCCATAGGACTCGCACCCTCTCAGCAACCACCACCCACAGCCGCGCCTGCATGACCGTCACGCTGTTGCACCGTAGCGGGATTATTCGACGTTTTCCATGGATAAGGTCCCAAACACACACATAGATTGATCTAGATTATCTCCTATTCTTGCTTATAAATGTACAAATACAAAATAAGTAATAAATAATAAATATATAGTATTACACTACTCTTTTGAAAATATGATATTGCATAATTTGGAATAATGGCGTTATAATTTATCCAATGTTGGATTAAACACGATTAATATATTGGTTGAAATTATATATATTTGATTACCATTGGTATGATGATCATATAACAAATATGTGTCCCTGTTACAACGCGTAAGTATTTTTACTAGTAATAATAAATGGTAAGGAAAGGAGCTCCCGTGTCATCTGGGCCTTTTCTTCTAAGGCCAATCTCGTAGCCCACTATGCGGCCCAACCCAAACGAGGGCCCCCCTAAGCAGCCGATGCCATGAGAAACGCTTGCTTTGCTTTGGCCGTCGCCAACCACCGCTCCAGCCGCCATTGCTGCGGCTCGTGGAAGCCCGCAGCTGCCGCCCGCTGCCATGGACCCGGACCCGGACTTGGACCTCGACATGGACATGGATATGGAGACGCTGGCCGACGACGCCGACGCGGCGCTCGCCGGCGACAGCGGCGGCGAGGCCGAGCGCAACGAGGCCGCGGAGGCCGAGCGATACGAGGCAGCCGAGGCCGAGGCCGACATCCTCCGCGACCGGTTCCGCCTCTCCGTCATCAGCATCGCCACCGCAGAAGGTACATCATTACCATCCTCCCGCGCCTTTGGAGTTAAAGAGTCCGGTACAGTTTCCTGATCTTGGGATGTGGCGTCTGCGCAGGAAAGAAAGCCGGGATGACGGTCGCCGCCGACCGTTGTTGCCTGCATCGCCGATTTGGCGTTCAAGAGCGCAGGTCCTTCCCCGGAACCCTACCCTTCTCTTCTCTCCATTTCCTTGTGTAACCAGTAACTGCTTGTGCACGCTATTCTGAACCTCTTGGGATTACAGTTTATCTCGACCTGCTTGAGCGTTGCAAGTTGACTGCTCCAATAAAATTGGTATCTGTAGGAAATGCAGTGCTTGGATTAGACAAACTGATTCAGTATTTTGTAGATTGGTTCTTTTTTAAAAAAAAAAAAAAAAAAGAAAAGAAAAATGTGCTCAAAGACTAGAATGGTTCTATTACATTACTGTCCCAATAGTTAGCAGTTAGCACGCGTTTAGTAGAGTATATATGGTTGGTGCTGGAGAAATATTAATGTTTAATTATGGATGCTGCAAATTTTGATCTCCATCAGTCTTTGATTTGTAAAGTTTGTCACACTTCTCTTATAGCTCTTCCTCAGTATCCCAAATTTTTGTGGAGACATACTGGCAGCATAGCATTGTAAACAGTATGAAAGAATTGTTCCGTATTCCTTATTTCCTTATCACAATATCCACTGGGATTTGATATGACAACCAAATAGTTAATAATCACAGCCTGTATTGTGTAAAGTTTGTCTTTCATGCTTTGAATTGGGACCTCACAATTTTTCCTCAAAAAACACAGGAGAGTTTCATTTCTTTTTGCATTAATTAAAAAGAAAAAAGAACCCTTACAAAACACACACAGCACAACAAACGCAAAAAAAATACAGTTCAGTTTGCTTTATTTACAAAAGGCTACACATATCGGGAACTTGCAGGCTGAAATAATGTAGTTTTGCCTTTTGTTTCTGAAGCTAAGAAGTGGCACCATGCTTATATGGGTTATGACTGCATTATTTGAGATGTGCTGCCCCTTGACCTGAAACCTACTTGAGTATTATTTATTTCCTTCTACCCTTTGCGTAGTTATGCGTATTGTCAATGGACGAAAAGAACCTTCCCTGCGTGGCTTCCCAAGATGTATTAAGAATTGACCCAAAATGCCCCAAACATATTGCACTGTAGCTATTATCTTTACATGTCATTTTCGTGTCATCTATCAATGTACAGTATAGTAATTTATAAATGTGATACCTACTCATGATGTAGACAGAAACACACCTGTTTAATCATAACATATGTCGACAACTGATTTTCAAAGATTCAAAGTTTACATGCCTCAGCATGTTCTATGACATCAAGGCTTATTGAAGATGGTCCCAGATTATGTCTGCGGGCGCAAACTTCATAATCATATTGTTGGAGTGACCAGCATATTCAGATAGAAAGCAAATTGTTGAGGACATAGATTTTCTATCTTAGAACTGTTGCAGAGATTTTTTTTGTCTTGCCACAAATTAGCGAGTGCATAACTACAGTGATTAGTGATGGTGAAATAGATGCATCGGGTTGATGAACAAGTGCATTTAGTTGAAAAGCAACAGCATTCTGAAGCTTGGCACTTAACTAGCTTGTAGCTATTTTTGAATTGTATAGCATCCTTCCTACCTTTTAAGGAGAAAAAATGGCTATGGATCTACTAAATAGATTTTTGCCTGTGGGAACTACTCGAATATGAATGTTCCATTTAACATCTTCTGTGCAATGTACAGAGCAGCTAGCAAAGGATGCAGAGTTGTTTGCGCAGCATGCCAGTCGCAAGTCCGGTCCAGGGATAGATGATGTCATACTCACAGGTACTTGCAGTAACTTGTTTTTGCTGAATCTGTAACAAAGGGGAAAAAATATTTGGCTTCTTAGAAGTTAGAAGTTTATCTTTATATATTTTTGGCTTGTTTGAACTACTTGTACCTGTACCCTCTTTTTTCCTAGCATTTGATTAGTTGATCGATGTGCACAAAGACGCACTCATTTTGCCCCTCTAATAAATTTTTTTTTCTCAGTTTGATACTTTGATCTTTGGTGTGTAACTCCAGCTCACAGGAATGAGCATCTTATGGGGATGTTGCGGACCTTCTCTCAAAGAGCTGAAGGGAAAGGAGCCTGCCAGTGAGAGGAAGAGAAAGAAATCGCCGAAGAAGCGATGAGAGGGTGGTGATTGACGTCTGATTTCAGATATCTGTGATCTTGTTTAGAGAAGAAGGCATGCAGTTGTATCTGGCGAGGTCCTCCTCACTTGTACAGCTTCCCTTGTGTAGTTCGTGTCGATGCTATCTTCCATGCCATTTTGCAGAATTGGCTTCTTTCATACTGGTATTGGCACTTGAGCTTTGCCTTTCAACTGAACAAGTGGGCCTTTCAACTGCACTTAGCAATTAGCATTAGTAGTGTGTCCAGGAGCTGTCAAGCGGACAGGAAACAAGAGCTCTTGGGCAGCTTCTTTTTGTCAGTCTGTGGCTAAATCTTGCACTCATCAATTGGTCCTTATCTGAATATCTGAAATACATCACGTTACAAAAGCTCGTGGCCTCGTGGGCACTGGGCAGCTTCTTTGTCATTCTGTATCTAAATCTTCACTCATCAACTGGTCCGTATCTGAATACCTGAAATAGATCACGTTCTTCTATCTTTTGTCCCGTGTTAATGTACTGTACCCGCTCTGTTTTCAAAATATGTCACGTTTTTAGAATTAGAACCACT
>JADLZK010000468.1:0-83870 GCA_015847255.1 Hyparrhenia diplandra
GCGACTACGACTCGGCTACCTTCTGGACGTCAGCGGTCGTCATGTTCAGCAGCCGAGGGTTGGAGGTGTGGTGGATCCACGCGCTAGTGTCAGAACCGATTCGTTGCCGTCGGCCCAGCTGGTGTGATGGAGACACCATCGTTGTCTTGTGGTGCACTGTCCTGGCCCGTTCTTCCATATTTGAGTCCGAGGTTTTGTCTGCCTGCCTTTTTGTCCTTCGGTGAAGCAGCTGTGAGTAGGACATCTCGATGTGCATGTCCATCCTGCCTCGCCGGAGCAGCGATGGAGTCGAGCTTGTCCTTGTTGTTGGTGATGACGATTATGATGCACTCGTCACCACACGCCGACCACAGGCCATCAATGAAGTTGAGCACCCCGACAGTTCCATCTTAGTGCCTTCATCCTTTTCGGGATCAATCGGAAGACAAGGACTAGGATGATTGTTGTTGTCCTCGTCGTCCGATTTCTTGTCCTTGCGCTTGCCGGTGAGTTCAACGGGCAGTCCATGTCCTCAATGACGATGATGGACCTGCTCTTCGTCTCGATAAAAGCTTGCGCAGCTCGGTGTTATTCTTGACAGCAGTGAGCTGGAGGTCATAGACATCGTAGTCGAGGAAGTTGGCCATAGCTGCGATCATGGTGGACTTGTCTGAAAAATATTCACATTTACATCCCTGTGCGACCTTATTCTGGATATGGACCCTATGGTCGGCGCCATGAGCTATGATGCCGAGCTTCGAGGCCTGGGTGGCGTGGCGGGATTTTGTGGCATTAATGTGTCCAGAACTTGGTGCTACTACGATTCATGGCGTCAAGATCCACAGTGCTGAGCTTTGAATTTAATCCCAATTTACCGTGATGTGGACCACATCCAAGCCAAAATTTTGGTGTAATTTAACAGTCCCAAACTTGAAATGTGTGTTTGGTCATATAAACAAGCTGAGTATTTCTCAAACAAAATGCATCTCTCTCGAGCGATGATGCATGACAAAATCCAGCAAATCAACATTGTAATTGTCCTGCAGAAATGGCTTGTCAAAATCCACGGGGCACACTTCACATTGTAGGAAAACGCATGTAGGCATGTACTTAGACTTCAAGCAATAGATGTAATTATATATAGATATAGTAATGGATGGATAACAAAACTTACAAAAGGATGTGTTCACATGTAACGAAGAAAGCAAATCACTGAAGTAGTATATAACTTTCATACAAACCGTAAGGCAATGACTCTCACAATAATGACTCTCACAACTCAGACAACGAGCGACATTACAATCACAGAACTATAAGATAATTCTTGGCAGATAAGCTAATCAGCAGATTATGTTGCAACAAGACGTCCTGCCCGGAAATGATCGAGCACATAGACTTTTGTCCTTGCGTTTGCCCTGCCCAACCATTTCCAGGACCCAAGCCTGACGATCGAGAAGAGCTGCGCATCGAACAGCACCCTCACATTGTAATCAGACGCAAGCTGGCTAACGGAAACCGCGTTTGCAGCAGAGCGGGGAACGTAGAGCACGTAGTCGAGCGCGTCGTCAGGACCTTCGAAGTAGCCGATTCCACAAACCTCGAGAGGAACCCCGTCAATCCCGTTGATCTGCTGCTCAGGCGGCGTGATATTTAGGCTTTTGGGTAGGCTTTTAGAACACCTCCATCAATGTGAAGTATGTGATGTGATGGCAAGCACCGGAGTCCATTATAAAGTCTGACCACTGCTGTGTCGGAGTCACGAAAAACACCCGCACTTGGGACGACCGTGCCAACGCTGCACAGGTACGGTAAAAAAATAACAGAGTCACACACATAGATAAATAAATATCTTTTAGATGAAGAAATCTTAATTTATTAAAAATAATATTCTGCCCACTATCCATATATATATGTCTACGATATTTGAAACAAAATTGATAAATGTATCTAATGTATAAACTTACATCATCTATTGTTTGACAGTTGTTGAGTACTAGTATAGTTTAAGAGGAATTTCACATTATCAGTATTATGTGTTTTATCATTACTGCAACATTTTTTTCATGATTGCTAAAGTACACCTATCATATGGGAGCCCACCAACTATCGTTCATTCGGTTAATTATTTTTTTTTTTGGCATTAATGGCCATAGATATCACGTCCATTAACATATTAAACCAAAACAATCAGATTGAACAAAAATCTTGACCAGCCACGTTCGCAATACGTTAAAAAGTACACCTACGTTCATTAATCTATTAAACCAAAAAAAATTCAGATTGAACGCTAATCTATTAACAAAATATGACAGACACACCAAGGAACAAACAACTTACTTGCATGTGTGTGAGGATGGAGTTATTATGTATAAAAAATAAAGAGGAGGCAATTTTTGTCAACCATGAAGAAATAGGAATCCATCTGTTCCTCATTGGTGATTTTTTTTTCATCATACTTCCACGTTTATTCTCACTAGACACACTAAAAAAAAACTAAAAATTCTCACAATAATCATAAATATTTGGCCACTAATTTGGTAGATCGTTATCATCATCACCAACAACAATCATTAGAACAATTGTGTTCTATAAAAAATTTACCCACCCCTACCATCTTACAATTACTAACTGGAGCCCCCAACCACGTTAATTCTCGCTAGATGCTAGAAAAGGAAATAGTCTAGAAATTCTCACAATAATAAAAACATATGGCCTTTAATTTAGTAGAATCACATCATCATTAGTAATAGTCATTGGATCTATTATGTTTTAAAGGAAACTACCCACATCTACCATTATGAGAAATACATAATATTTTTTATAAATTACCCACCTCGCTATTATGAATGTTAATGCAAAGTAAACCCCTAAGTATGTATTCAAATTACTCTGATATTTTATTATGAATGATAACATATAGTAAGATCTTTTAATTCGTATCTCAATTATCCACCTCAGTTTTTATAAAAATAAAAATATCATTCCATTCTACATCTAAATACTACTATAAGTTATTGCAAACAATAATTAAATATCCATAAATTATGGTACATATATTATAAATTACACATTTTTACCATTGCAAAGTTAGAAGTGAGAATAGTGCTACGCACGATATCCACCAAATAAAGATAAATATTTATTTTAATAGCTTATCAAGCGTGAAACAATGTTGTCTTAAGGGCTTCTCCAGTGAACTTTGGAAAAGCGACTCACGGGTGAGGTGGCATGCAAGGAGTCGGCTCATGCCACTCGAGGAATTGACTCATTCGGTGAGAAAGATTAAATCGATTCACCTGCTTGAGTCGATTCATTGCCGGTGAAAAATGATTAAAATAAAGAAGCACGCACGGCTGAGAACTTTGTGAGTGAGCAACCGGACAAAAGTGAGTAGGAAATTGTTTTTTTATTTGGCGACAGAAAGTAGCAGTTGTAATAGTATTGTTTACGTACTTGTGCATAGCATTCGTTTAGCTCAGAAATCGACTCATTCAAAACTGACATGGCCGTCCTTTTTATTTGATGAATCGACTCACCACTAATGATGCCTAACTAAGCACATAGTAACAACACTAGCAATTCACTTTAAGTTACAATGATACTCTATGATAACAAATTTCGTAAGTTATTGTTTTAAGTAATTTATACATTCGGACTAAAGCCTTATGCCATATTAATATGGTAATTCTGTTTTCAGCCCTCCATATTTCAAAAAATGTTAAAACTGTATAAAAACTCAAATATCCCCACAAATCTACATCTAAATTGTCATAATCTTCTCTTAAAAAAATTTAATAACCATGAAGCATATATGTTTCTACATTACTTACTTCTATTAATATTAATACATTGAAATTTGATTATAATAAACATACATTTTGTGACATCATGCAAATATATTTCACATGCACACGTGAGAAATAAATATATATGTTATGTTTCAGCAATTAAGAAAAATATTTCCTTAACTCATATACCAATGATATTAACTAATTATTTAAAATTTTATTAATAATGATGAGATAATATTTATCTAAGTTGTTACTTAGATATATTTATACATTTCTCGATATATCTATATTAACGGTGGAACCAATACTGTACATATTATTTCTTGACAAGAAAATTCAATCATCATGAGAAGCGAAACAGATTTGTGCGGACCAAAGGTGGCTTTATATTTCTAGCCTTGGAGATTCATTTAGAGTAAACAGTCTTTATGAGGCTTAACTATATTGATACCCTCTTAAGATTAGCACAGCTATCGAATCCTAGATCCCACATCAAGCTCTACCAATGATCTCAAGCAATGCGGGTGTAGGTTTTAAATGGTTCTTTAGTGATAATAGTACTTAAGAGCGCAATATATGACCTAAAATGTTTATAAGGAAAAAATGAAGAGTTAATAAGCACAAGAGTTTCAAATTAAGTAGGGGATAAAAATTTGAACATATTAATAAGATTTTAGATTCATGATGTGATAAGGTATGGGCTGCAACAAAATCACCAAGTTTAAGCTAAGGTTACTACTAAATCCATGTTGAACATACACAAAATTATCATGCAAAGGAAAAAAAAGTATTGATGTGAATAAAAAATAAAGGTCATGATCAATAAGTTTATCACAATTAGATAGAAGTTAGAAATTATCTATTTATGCTAATTGTGTTATAAAATGAACAAAAAAAATACAATTTTATACAAGTAACTTTTATGAGCCAGATATATTAAACAAAAACTAATGGACTAGTAATATTCGAATAGATATGACCATGGCTTCTTTTGTACATTTACACGTAGTGTGAATGATCACACACATCATGCATGCATGACTCCAGCTATTTTTGTATATTTACAATAGAAGGAATGAATAGTCTGGAATTATATGTATATGTACTTTGGGATAAATTTCTAATGACATATGGGTAATTCAGACACAAAAATTTTGTATTACTTGATACTATTAAGTTGAAAAAAAAGTAGAGGCATAGAATTTACAGATAAATTAAGGGATTACTTAAAATTGCTTTTCATAGCTGCATTGGGTTATTAGCTTACATAACAGTACATATGGCTAAGATTTTAGTGGTTGCATCATAATGATAAAGGTGACAAATTTAAATGGTGAGTAGGGGGGTTACATTACATTATTTTTCATAATGAAAGAGTTGGTTAACTAATGAAAGAGTTGGTTAACTTTTTTTAGAAATGGATTACATCGAATTACTATTACTGTTAGAGGCTGCAGTGAACTTTTTAGAAATGGATTACATCCCTAGATGTTTTTGATTTTTGTGAGAACCACAAGATTTGTCATTTTTCTAGTGTGTCTCGTGAGTATTAACATGGGTGTTTTGTTGCACCCATAAATTAGTAATACGAGATAAGATGGATAGATAGGTTAAACAAATATTTGCACACGTTGTTCATTTTGTGTAGCTTGTGCATACCTGTCAAATTGCGAGAGCCCAAACAAGCCCTTTTGTATTAGAGGTAATTCTTGGTGCTCTTCTGTTATATCTTCTTCATCCTCATCCGTTTCTTCTTCTTCTTTTTCCATCTTCCTTTTTTTTGTTTCTTTGTCATCTTTATCTTTTTCTCCTCCTCCTCCACCACCACCTCCTCCTCCTGCTGCACTGCCTCCATGGACTTCACCTCCAGCTTGACCTCCATCCTCATCACCTCTACCAGCATCACCATTGCCACCTCCATATCTACCATATCCTCTGCCACCTCCTCCTTCTGGTTGTTTCCCCTCTCTGTCTTTGCCGCCAGATTGGCCTCCTCCTTCGTCCTGCAAACGTGTTAAAAAATATAATAACATACTCATTGAGTGAGAATTATATTCTCAAATTATAAAAAGAACCGTTCCATGGATGGACCGGCATGGTTGCATGCAGAATGATGTATATATGTTTCTACGACTAGTAATATTTGAGTGGTGCAGCATGCAACCTCGCTGATGAGCAGATACTCCAGCATGTAGACGCCGTCGCTCAGGAGTCCCATGCCAACGATATTCCCGGCCTTTTTATCCCTGACGTAGCAACATGTCGGCTCAAAGATGACAACCATGGCATGGCTCCGAGCAAGCTGTGCGACTGAGATGACATTCCTCGCCTCTCCATGGATGTAGCAGACGTCAGGGACCTTGAAACGCTTGGTCTGTACAGACCCGCGCCCAAGAACTGGAAGTCTGTCCTCCTCTTGGGTTACCTTGTGGAGGTCGCTCTCCGCTGTCATGTTCACGTTCCGCAGCAGCCGAGGATTGGAAGTATGGTGGATCCACGCGCTGGTGTCCAGAACCCATTTGTGGTGGTCCAGCTGCACGCGCGATGGAGAACCCATCGTCGTCTTATCGTGTCCTGTCCTGGCCCGTTCCATGTTTGATTCCGTGGGTTCATCCTTCCTCACTTCTTCCTCTTCTGCCTTGCCTTCCTTTGGTACAGTAGCATCGGCCGCGTTCTTGTTCGCCTTGGCATCAGCCAGCGCCTTCTCTGTAGCTTCCTGATTAGCCTTCTTGAGAGCCTCCACTAGACCCTCCAGGCATGTGTCGGTGGGGTTCCATTTATTCTTCCTGGACATGACGGGCATCAAGTTTTCAGCCACGTCTGCCGGAGACACGTCGGTCACCTCAAGTAGCCGCCGTATCTCGCCAAACAGCACGTGCTCCTCAACATCCAGGAAGTTCTTCGCGAGTACCTTGAAGGCCTCGAATCGACAGTAGGACATCTCGATGTGCATGTCCATCCTGCCTCGCCGGATCAATGCCGGGTCGAGCTTGTCCTTGTTGTTGGTGGTGAAGATGATGATGCGCTCGTCACCGCACGCCGACCACAGCCCGTCAATGAAGTTGAGAACCCCCGATAGTGTCATCTTGATGCGGTTGTCCTTCTTCGGATTCTTTGGCAGCGTATCATCGTCCTCGTCGTCATCATGGTCGTCCGAGTTCTTGTCACTGCGCTTGCCGGTGAGGTCGACGGAGCAGTCGATGTCCTCGATGACAATGATGGACTTGCTCTTGGTCTCGATGAAAAGCTTGCGCAGCTCGGTGTTGTTCTTGACTGCAGTGAGCTCGAGGTCGTAGACGTCGTAGTCGAGGAAGTTAGCCATGGCAGCGATCATGGTGGACTTGCCCGTGCCGGGGGCCATAAAGCAAGTAGCCTCGTTTCCATGCCTTGCCGACCTTGTCATAGTAGTCCTTCGCCTCCCGGAATGCCGTGAGGTCATCGATCGCCTCCTTCTCTTCAGGGTCCATGGCGAGGGTGTCGAACGTCGCCGGGTGCTTGAACGGGACATGGCTCCAGACGGCGTTCTTTCCGTACGATCTCCATATGCTGCTGGGCTTGTTGGTGAAGAGGCGGCGGGGGCGGTTCTGGATGGTGGCGGCGCGCCCCTCGTTTAGGACGTAGGGAAGATACTCGTTGATGACGATGTCGCGGTGGCGGCGGTGGAAGACGACCTGGTAGAAGCGGCTCTCTTCCTCACCGGCATAGAAGGTGATCACGTGATACTTGGGAGTCTTCTTGGAAGCGTACCACCAAACTTTGGCGCCGCCGTAGGTGTCGACAACCTCCTCATAGTCATCAACTAGGACCTGGAGGTTCTTGCTGTCCCGGCCAATATCGGCCTTGAGCTTGCGTGCACGGTGGGCACAGACGTCGGAGAGGTAGGCCTCAACGGCGAGGAAGAATTCGCTGCGTTGGAAGCGCTCAGCGCCGTGCTCGGAGATGGTGAGCTGGAGGTAAGGGCTGAAGGGGAAAGCTAGTTTGCAGACCCAGGAGGTGAGGCGGAAAATGGGGTCTGCGTAGTTGTCCACTCTATTCCACCAGAGAAAGAGGAAGCTAGCCAGCGCCGATCCCAAGCCGACGCACCAGTCCAATAACCCCATACCTTTTTTTCTTAAGTAGGAACCTAAGGCTAAGCAAGCCGTTGATGTTGATGGAACAATCGATCGACCGATCACTCTCTCTTAATTAACGCCCACGCCGTGGCTTCACACTCCTGCGGAATTTTATGATGTCAAGATATATTTGATGGGATATATAGGCAATAATGGGCAAGCATTGAGATGGATTATTGGTCAATAATTGTCTTAAGAAAGGTGATATATAGGCAATAATCAGCATGGTATAGACGATGCAGCTGGTAAAGTACAAGTGATGTCGTTGAACACTACTGATAATAAGTGATGCATGCGCAGTCATGGTTAACTTCCCACTAACTAATCTTACTATCACTAGTTGAATGGTAATCTTCACAAGGTGCACCAGGAAAAAACATAAATCGTAAAATTTGTCATCAGTATCAGAAACACGTGGTGTTAGACTCCAATCATCATCACGTAATCATTTGATATATTGTATTTTATTAAAATTATGCACATGTGACATTTGAGACACACACTAACAAACATGTAAATTTACACCTAAACTACTACTAATTTGTACCCAAATTTTCCACCTTTTCATTATGGAAGATAGTAGAAATTAATTCCTAAGTTGCATCTAAATTAATTAGATCTGCTGTTATGAAAGACAATATAAAAGTAAAACTAATTTGCATAAAAAATACATACCTCCATCATTATAAAAAATGAACTAAAATATGACTCAAATCAATGTACAAATAATATGTCACAGTACAAACGTGGGCCGGCCCAAAAGGAGCTAGGGCGCCGCACGCCTGGGAGAAGGGGGGGCGGCAGCCGCTGCCGCCCGCCACGTCATCGTCATCTTTTCACCACATAAAATTACAAAGAATAAATAAATTTGCATCGAGTTAGGAAATAAAATTAGATTTGGTTTGTAAAGGGGATATTCCAATCTATAAGGAAATATCCTATTAGAAAATAAATAGGATCTTGCTTGTAAAAGGTATTCCAATCTGTAAGAAAACCTTTAGAAATTACTTGGATTACAAGTCCCCTAGGTGGGCTATAAATACTAGGGCAATGTAACCTCATGGGGCAAGCAATAAAGAAAATATTCCCCAGCTCCGGTCTCCATAGCCGCCCCGCGCCTCCAGCCTGACCGCCGCCGACGCCGCCCCAGCGCCGCCGCGTGCGCCGTCACTGCCGCCCTCCGCATCGCCGGCTGTGACATACTATTATAAGCTATCATTGAAATTCCTCCCTCCGTTTCAATTTATAAGTCATTTTGATTTTTGGCACATTTAATTTGCTGCGTATCTAGACATATGTTGTATCTAGATGCATAGCAAATTCGGCGCACCAAAAAAAGTGAAACGGCTTATAATTTGGAACGCATAGAGTAATTCAATAACTATAAGGAAACTACAGATATATCACTAATTCAGAAAACACATGTCACGTGGTCTAGTCTTGACTGCGGCGAGGTTCCCGAGGCTGGTGTGGTGGTGAGTAGTGGTGGCTATGGTCGGCTTGGCTGCGGCGAGGCGGCCGGGCGACACTAGGGCCGGGACGTGCGGTGCGGCCCTACGCGGGGACTGCGGCGGCGGTGGCAGCGGCGGCCTACAAGGTGCGGGCGTGGCGACTCAATGCCACGGGAGGCCCCGTGTGGGGGCGCTGGCGGCTGACCTTTCTCAGCCATGGTGGTCGGGAGGCGGTGTCGGCGAGACTTCTGTGTGAGGGCGATGGGGCGGCGGTGTGTTGATGGTGCTCCCCCTATTCTTGCTCGTCGATTGCGGTTTCAGCGTCGCCTCCGTGGCGGGGCTGGGTGGCAAGGTGTGTTCTCGCGTGCCGTGGCGGCATTGTAGTGATGTATCGAACCATCTCCTCGGCTGGGGAGTTGCGAAGGCGGTGGGGAGTCGCTGTTGCTTGTCTATGAGCGTGCGTAAGGTGCGGTGTCGATCCGGGCGAAAGCCTTCACCGACATTCTTGCCGGTGGTAATGGTGGCGGCACTCTTGGAGCGTCGTTTTTCCCGTTGGGGACACCATTATGGGGCATCGTGTTCTGAAGCATGGAGTCTCGGGGTGAAAACCCGGTCCAGTTTTCTTGACGAGCGACGGCGGCGCCTTCGGCGTCGCGTCCTCCTTGGAGGCGCCGTTTCTCGAGACTCATCTCAGCTTGTGGCAGTGTGGGAGGTGGTCTAGTTGGCCCGTGCGTAGCGGCATAGGAGGTGCGCCTTGGTCTTGGTGTTGGCGGCGAGGTGCAGAGGGCCCATGGGTGCTGGAGGTCTTGGGCTGGTGCGCATGGTGCAGTGGTGATCTCGGTGATGGCTGGGCGGAAGTGGTGCTCTCTGAGCGGTTTCAGTTATCTGAGTCCTGGGCAGTGGATTAGTGGAGTGTGAGGCGGTGGGTGAGGCGAGGCCCCCACATAGAGTAGCCAGGATCAGTGGTTTTTCAATGGTGCCGTGACGGCATTGTTTCTACTGATGTAACGCTGGAGCAGGGGGATCGACGATCATGCGTGTACGGCTTGGGAGCGATGGTCCCGTGGTGGAGGAGTGATGGTAGCCGCTCGGGCTTGCAACGGGCTACGACACAGCGTTGGTAACGATGGCGCAGGTTCCGATTGCCTGCTTTCGACTACTCTTCTAGGTGGTGGTGGTGTAGTTTGTGTTGTGTGCGTTGTGTCGGTGTCCCAATCCGACCGGTCGTTGTGGATGGAGGCTCGTGTCGATGACCCAATCCAACCGAACGGAGTTTCATGTTTATTTTCTCCCATCCGAGTTGTGTTGTTGTAACCAGTGGTAGGTGGAGAGGATCTCTTCCCTAAGTTGAGTTGAGTGGGCACTAGTGGCGCGAGTTGAGTTGATTCGGTACCTAGGTGTGCATGTAGAGTAGGGTATCCTCCACAATTGTATGATTTTTCTGACCCGGTTTCGGTAAAAAAAAACTGGGCTGGCACTTGCCTTTTTCTTTATTCGTCTAATAAAAATCGCGGGAAAGCTTTTTTGCCGTCCTTTAAAAAAAAAACTATTGGCATTATCAACAGTGATTGCTTTGCAACCGGCAGAGATAATATATCACTGTTGGCTCGTGGCTACAAACGACAGTTATTGCATAATCATCAGTGATAGGTTGGTTTTTACTGTCAGTTCGTATCTATGATCTATTGGTTCACATGAAGTGAGATGAATAAACTTTGTACCAAAACTGTAGAGTTAAACATGATCTATAACTTTGTAGTTCACAACTTTTTCATTAGAAGCGATTTAGATGTACAAATGTTCACCATATTTTCAAGAGCTGTTAAACAATTTTAGGTACAGACAAAATCTACATCAAAGTTCTAGTACTTGATGATATCTACCACGTTTTAGTTGAAATCTTTTTTTAGTTGAGACCATTTAGAGTATCAAAATGTTAAAATATTCATAAATGTAATGCTAAAACAATAGCACCAGTTATATAATCATAAGTTATTGAGTAGCTACAATAGGTGCTAAGAACACTATGTATGATACACGAGGTCAGTGATTCAAATCCTAAGAAACAAACATTTTTTTTATTCTCGTACTAAGGTTGGCTTAGGTTGTGGTTGTAGTCACATGGGGGCTATAGTGTTGTTTTCTATGGATGGGACATGGGTTTAGTGGTTTTCTCAATTTGCGTGAGATGATCTTCAGCAAAATGTTCGGTGGTCCCCCCCCCCCCACACACACACACACCAAGTTGTTTTTTTATTATAAGACTTAAATATATATATCCCTCTTGAGGTTAGTACCACAACCGCATCCGATCACTCTTCAAGCATTACCATCGATCTTAAGCATCATGATATAGGTTTAAACTGACATCATAGTATTAATAGTTCAGTTTATGGCCTAAAATTCTTATTTCAATAAAATACAAAAGGTGAACTAATAAAAAATGCAATAAGCATAGAAGTTTCAACATAACTTGAAGATATAAAATATGTAACAACTAATAAGATTGATGCTTGAAAATCAAAATCTAGATTTATGATTTAATGAAACATGGGATGCAATAAGAGCCTCCATAATTATTTAGTTTAATAATGTTCCAACTTAAATGTATATTAGTGATACGTAGGGGTGTCATGCAAAGACAAAAACTAGAGATATCGTTGAAAAGCACATATAGGTAACTAATTGATAAGTTTATCACATATGGATAGACATCACATATTATCTATATTTTTCAAGGGAGAGATATATGCATATAGTGTTAAAGCATGCTGAGCGAGAGAAAAATTGCAAATTAGTAATACTAAACATTAACATTTGATACCTATGTATCCTAAGTACCTAGTCAGTGAAGGAGCACAAGCTGATGGGATAGTGTTATGATAAAAGCACGTATCCGTCATGAGTTTTCTTCACACCATCACTCATCCTTTAGAAAGCTTATGTACAGTTCTAACTAGATTTCATCTATGGAGTTGCCTTCGATATCCATAGCAGAAGTACATAAAACATAGGTATATATATTGCAGCCAAAACAAAGAGCTGAGTAGCAATAATCGTCTTGAAGTCAACAAACTATGATTAACTAACTTAGGTACTGTACCATGCTAACAACTTTCGATACTAGTTGCTCCAAGTATAGTTTGTTATTACCTTGAGGAGACAGGAGATCCGTGTGGCAATGCCACCGCATGGGTGGCAGAGAACCTTGCGGGGGCCATAAAATAGGAGAGCCAAGAGTGACTTTTCTAGATTCCACGCCCTCTTACAAAACAGTAGTCTAACATGTCAATTTAGCTGTCGCATCTGGTTGACTGATCGGTCCAATATTCCAAGTCCTGCGTCTCTGGAGCCACTCGTATGACTTCGCACGCCGTTTCTATCTCACCTCCGTTCCTACCTCCACACGACGAGCAAGTCGTAGCACGTTATTGTCAAAAATTAAATGCTAGTTTTGCTTGTGTTTCACTGAACAACTAAATAGTGACGAGTAATAACTAGCTAATGTGATCGTTAGGAATGAAGTAAAATGGATTGACACTAACAGATGTGTAAAGATATAAATCTTACTATTACTAGCTCAAGGCTCCCACTAAACCAAGCTTCGGTTTTGGGCTTTAGTCCCGGCTAGAGTTGCACCCGTCTGTGGCGCTAGCCATTGAACCCAGGACTATATCCATCTTTCTTCGTCCCCACCCCGAGCCATCCAGAACAATTATTGAAGCTCTCTTTTCTCTTGCTCTCGTGCTGAAGGAGTTGTTGCTCTCGGTTTGAAAGAGTTCTTGCCCTCAGGCTATTTGAGAAGATAAGTTCATTCATCCATTAGCAACTTCATCCTCTCATCTTTCATTGCTAGTGTATCTAATTTCATGGTTAAATAGAGAAATTTATGGTCTTTTAGATTGAGAATAATGGTGGAGTTTTTTTTCATTTATACATCAGCTCTACATAACCCTATACATTTGTAATGATTTCTAAATCCTTATCTTTACCGATTAGGAATTTTCAACATTTTTGTTGTTACTAGCGGACAGTCACGTGCGGCACGCACGTGCTTGTGGTTGTAATAGTCATCGTTGTATTTTTCATAGATAAAAAAACTCATATAATACTGGATATTTAAAGTTTTGATTTATGAACATTTATTTGATAAAACATACTATCATGTACTGTGGTTGTGTTAGGCAACATTGTATAGCAGCTCACCAAGGCAGTACATGACACATATGTATCATTCTTTTCATAAATTTTATCATTGTTCTTTAGAAGCTCATTTATAGGGAAATGTAAAACCTGCTACTCACAGAAAAGTTTCTCGACTTGATATTTATGTAATCACCTAATATGCATTAGAACAAGTCTAATTAGAGAATCTCAATAGTTTGACATCCAGCTTTCCTATCCTTAATTTTTTGGCAAAATAAGAAAATATCCTTTCCAACAGTTTGGCATGCTCCTTCCCATCTTTGCCAACTTGGCAAAAATCGCTCACAGCGCGCATATATGTGTGCGGGTCATGGAGCGCATCTGGTCTCCTTCCACACCGTCACCTACTTCCGCGCGCCCGAAGTCGAGCACGAGCGTCGTCATGTTCCTCACCTTCGGGAGGAACAGCAGGCGGCTGGCCCCACTCGCCGCCGTCCTCACGCCGGAAGTCCCACGCAGTGCGGCCGCCAACGAGGAAGTGGTCCCGCCCGTCGCCGCGCTGCCCAAGCCAAGCGGCGACGGACAGGAGCCAGATCCCCACGAGGTTCACGGCGAGGGCGTCACGCACACGGTTGCTGAACCCCACAGGTGTCGGTCGGACGCCGAGCCCCGCGTAGTAGGGCACGTAGAGCGCAGCGGCGCGGGAGGCGTCGGTGGTGAGGCAGCCGTACTGCCGCATCCGGTTCTGGAAGATGAAATCGAGGGTGAACTGGTTCGTGTCATACCAGCCACAGGTGCGTAAGCATGCCCTAGTGCTCCGCCGCCCCTCCCTCGCCGCTGGCATGGCTCCTGCCGGCTGGAATCGGCCCGGCCCCAACGTCCTCTGCTCCGTCTCCGTGAAGAAGGGGAGAAGGATAGTTACATAATTTTGTTTCACTCTCGGGGTTCCCGATGCAAGTTTGTCGAGAAGGATTGTTGGGGAGGGCGACCCTCGCCAAAGCAACGGCAGCTCCGCAGCCTCGCCCCCATCGGGCCAAGGCAGCAGCGCAAGTTAATCAAGTCAAATCGTGGTGTCCCCAATGAAGGGACCTCCGCTGCCACAACGAGGAGCGAAGGATAAGCCCTCCGGGCAGCTCCACCGGCCTCGCGATGACGGCTCGAGGCGGCATCACGGTTTGACTTCCTTGGATCTCGCAGGTTCCCACAGGTGAAGGGTCCTCCGCTACGATGGTGACGCGAAGACATGAGGAGGACAACCCGCGGAGGACATGACCCCGCGCAGACCGCGGGCAAGGTAGGGCGAAGGGCTGCGCCGTTCATCGGGGCGGTGAGACGGTCTTGAGCACAGCGGGCGAGCAAAGGACCCGCGTCCCCCGAAGGATCCAAGGCCGGCCAGGAACGACCGGCGGCGGGCGGGAAACCCTAAGAAGCAGTCCCCAGTGGCAACATTCCAGTTTTACCCCCGGAAGGGTGAATGTACCCCTGTTGACGGTAACCAACTACAAATTAAACACCGTCAACATACACCAAAACAACGTAGAGATAGGGTCTATAAACTAACAGATTCCATAGTTTTGGTGTATATTTGTCTTTGCAGGTACAACTCAAGGATATGTGCACTTTGGGCCAAAATACAAAGAAAAGAAGAATAAAAACAATAAATAGAAAAAGGCCCAAAGGAGTCAAATGGCAAGCCAAGCCAACTTACCTCGGTTGGGCCACAAACTCAGGCTTCCAACACCAACACCAAGCCCAACACAACGAAAGAGGACGACACGCCAAGATTGGGCTGGATCGGGCCCAACCAGGGTGCGGCCGCATTCTTCTGACAGGTGGGGCCAGGTCTTCGCGTGGCGGTTCCATTACTCCGAGGAACGTCGGTTGAACCGTGGACCAGGTGCGATGAACCTCCAAACCGCCTATTCCTGGTCGGTTTGGCTTTAATGGAGGGAGGAGGCATATTTCCAAAGACCCCCCTACACTCAAGCTATAAAAGGAGGTTCTCTACCTCTCCCTCAACAAGAACACAAGGAGAAATCAACACACTTGAGCAAGAGAGTAGAGTAGTCTTCTTCTTCTTCTTCTAATTCTAGAGTGTGAGAGAGGGAAAAGCTAGAAGGAAACTTTGCTCCTTCTACTCGGAGTTGTCGGAGTGCCCTCGGTCTTCCGCGGTTCCTAGAAGGTCGGAGTGCCGGACTTGTTGGCAACCGCGACGCTTGTACCTCTACAAGCTACTTACACTTTGGTAAGAAAGCTTGTGATTATCTTTTCGGCTTATTGTCTTTTCAAGCATATTATCTTAGTTGTTATAAACTTGCGGGATCGGTAGATTGTCTCGTAAGAGCGTTAGTTCTTGGTGAAGGAACTCTTTGACCGGGGAACCTTGGCGAACATCAAGAACTGTGACCAATAGTGCAAACGTGGTGTTTGGACTAGCGTTCACCTACCTTTTGTGGAGCATCCCACGGTCGTGGGGGGGTAGGCGGCAGGGTCGTGACAGCCTTGTCCGTCCCTTGTAATCCCCCTCGTTCGGGTGTGTGACGAGCTAATTGCTTGGGACACCGCCCGGTTTGGGCGTGGGCCGGTGCCTGAAGTAAGGAGATAACAACTCTAGAAATCCCCGCCTGGAAATCTAAGCCCATAGAGATACCTCACTACTCTTAGAACATAACCTTGCCTTGGGTAGACACAGGCCGGAAAGGCCTTTTATGCAACCGTCCTTGCGAAATATACAATACCCTGCTTACCACCGGGTGAAGTGCTACAACGGTATTTCCCGTGCGCTTGCGGACTTTGCTGCTTTCGCTAAGAAACACCAACAAGCATTCCTGGCGCCGTTGCCGGGGATGGTTGTCGTAGTTGTATTTCGGACCTAGTCGACCCGTGTGTCTAGATTATCTCCTAGAAAAAATACAAAAAAATAGTTCCTCTACCCATGGAGGAACCCACCTTACAAATCCTATCCGCTCCTAAGGGCGAGCTCGTAGAACCACGCCAATCCACGAAGCCAATCATAGCTTCAGATTATGAGCTCCGCCCTAGCTTCATAGCCATGGTTCAGGCCCGAGCTTTTTCAGGCTTGGAATATGAAAACCCTTACCATCACCTAAGGGAGTTTGAGCAGCTCTGTGCATGCCTGACAATTGCGGGCATGACACACGACACATTGCGGTGGAAATTGTTTCCGTTCTCTCTCAATGAGAGAGCGACACAATGGTACGCCCACAACATAGGGTTGGTAAATGGAGAATGGGAAGAATTGTGACATAGGTTTTGCCTCGCGTTCTATCCTTTATCCAGAATCGCGGCCCTGCGACAAGAGATACTCAACTTCCAACAAATAGAGAGTGAAACCATAGGTGCAGCCTGGGACCGTTTTACCACTCTTACCAGATCCGGCCCAGATCTGTCCATCCCAAGCCACGTGCTTTTACAACACTTTTGGTTAGGATTGGATAGAGCAAGCGCCCCTTGCTTGACACAACTTCTTGGGAGGGTCATTTTCCCATAAAACCCCAGCGGAAGGAGAAGCTCTCCTAAACCGTATTCTTGAGAATACTCCCCCGCTAGAACCCATCTGAGTAGAACCCAAGCAGTTACAAGAGGAAGTCTCTTCGGCTACTGCCGAACCCGATACATCCTTAGAGAGACCCTCGCCTGAACCAGAACCTACACAAAAGGAGACCGCATGTTCGGATCTCCCATTCTTCGAGGTTGACCTTACTGAACAATTCGGTGACACCTCAAAGTATGAACAATGGAAGAAAACCACCAGTCCCGGTGGCCACGAAACACCCCCTGGATGAACTCTTTCTCCAAGAGTCTATTAAGGAGCTGACCGCTATTATGAGCACGGAATGGTTACAAGAGGAAGGGCTCTCTTTCGAAGAAATTCGAATGAACCATCCCTCTACACCTCTCCGTTGCAGATTTCAAGGGGACATAGTGGAGGTCTTGTATAACCCTGTTGCGGGCATAAACATTATGTCCAAAACCTTTGCACAGAAATGTGACAAGGAAGCTCCTAGAACCCACACAGCACGGACTTTATGCATAGCACCCCAAACCATCCTAAAGTGCCGTGAAGTTATACATGACCAAATTCTTCTACATAGGAATGTCAAACTTTCTCTGGATTTTCATATCTTTGATATCCAAGATTTTGACATCCTAATCGGGCATCTCTTGGAAAAGATTCTTGATCTACCAAAATCCGGGGATTTAGATGTCAAACTGGGAGGAAGAACATTATCCATTCCAGTCACTCGAGCCAAGAACTCGGTGACAGACTCCCTCCATGAGTATGACACGCCCGAGGAGGTCATGGGAGTTATGCTCTATGATAACCCTGAGACGGACCTAGAAAAAGACGCCCAATTCTTCATAGAAGAAGAGGACGACTCAGGGGAAACCATAGAACTTCCCCAAGAGAAAGAGGCGACTTCGGCCTCGGTTGAGCTTAAACCCCTACCCCTTGGCCTACGCTATGTCTTCCTAAACGGTGACACACAAACTCCGTTTATCATTAGTGATAAACTTAGTGACCAGGAGACGACCCAACTCATAGCCGTTTTAGAGAAACATAGATCGGTCTTTGGGTATTCCTTACAAGACCTAAAAGGGGTAAGCCCAATGCTCTGCACACATCGCATACCTATTGATCCTTCTAGTACCCCATCACGAGAACCCTAGAGAAGGCTCAATAACGTGATGCGTGAAGTCGTGAAGAAGGAAGTTCTCAAACTTCTTCACGCCGGGATAATTTATCCCGTACCACACAGCGATTGGGTTAGCCCAGTCCAAGTGGTCCCTAAAAAGGGAGGAATGACGGTCGTTGAGAACTCTAAGAACGAGCTCATTCCACAAAGACAGGTCACAGGGTGGAGAATGTGCATCGATTATAGAAAACTTAACAAGGCAACTAAGAAAGATCACTTCCCGCTTCCATTCATTGATGAAATGTTAGAGCGGTTAGCGAAACATTCTTTCTTCTATTTCCTTGACGGGTATTCTGGGTACCACCAGATCCCGATCCACCCTGATGACCAGAGCAAGACCACATTCACATGCCCATACGGAACTTATGCCTACCATAGAATGTCATTTGGGCTGTGTAATGCACCTGCTTCTTTTCAGCGGTGTATGATGTCTATTTTCTCAGACATGATCGAAGAGATCATGGAAGTCTTCATGGACGACTTTTCAGTCTATGGTAAGACTTTCAAAAGTTGTCTGGAGAACTTAGACAAGGTCTTGCGGCGATGCCAAGAGAAGGACTTGGTGCGTAACGGGGAAAAGTGCCATTTTATGGTCCGAGGGGGCATCGTTCTTGGACACCTAGTGTCCGAGAGGGGGATTGAGGTAGACAAAGCGAAGATAGACGTTATCGAAAAGCTACCACCCCGGTGAATGTCAAAGGGATCCACAGCTTCCTAGGTCATGCGGGGTTCTACGGGGAGATTCATAAAAGATTTTTCACAAATCTCTAGACCCCTCATGAACCCTATTCGCTAAGGATGCACCTTTCGACTTCACAGATGAGTGCATGCACGCTTTCGAAACCCTTAAGAAAGCACTCATCTCGGCTCCGATCATCCAACCCCCGGATTGGTCGTTGCCGTTTGAAATCATGTGCGATGCTAGCGATTATGCCGTTGGGGCGGTCTTAGGCCAAACCAAAGACAAAAAGCAGCATGCAATCACATATGCTAGCAAGACCCGATAGGAGCCCGGCTTAACTATGCCACCACGAAAAAGAGCTCCTAGCAAAGTAGTCTTTGCTATCGAGAAATTTTGCTCTTACTTAGTGGGTGCAAAGATAATTGTTTATACCGATCATGCTGCCCTTAAGTATCTTCTCACTAAGAAAGATGCGTAACCTCGCTTGATCCATTTGGATTCTTTTTAGATCCAAGAGTTCGATCTAGAATTAAAAGATAAAAAAGGAGTAGAGAATACCGTTGCGGATCATTTGTCACTAATATCGTGAGGCGCCGATTAATGACTACCTACGTGACGATATGCTACTAAAGGTGACGGACACCAACCCATGGTACGCAAACATTGTCAACTTCATGGTTACAGGTTATGTTCCGCATCAAAGACTCAAAGTGTTATGTTCAAGTCCCATGGGGAGGACCGCCCACAAGCAAAATCTCCAAGTAGCAACAAATAAATTAAGCGCGCCACCTTTGGGTAAAAGGGGTTTCTCTTGTAGTGTCCAAGAGTTCGCGGGGAATGTGCGGATCATTTGTCACTAATATGCGAGAACTGCCGATTAATGACTATGGCGATATGCTACTAAAAGAACCCATGGTGCGCAAACATTGTCAACTTCCAGGTTATGTTCCCGGGAAGGGAGGATGCAAATCATAGAAAAATGCCATGGGCATCACCTTGCTAAGAAGATGCGTACCAAGGGCAGAAGGGATGCAAATCATAGAAAAATGCCATGCATCACCCTACCCGGCCACCTCGAATATTTTCGAGGCCAAAATCTGGCAAAGGCGGGTTCTTCGCCAACAATGCGCCCGACACGAAGGAGTTCATCGAAGATGCTATAGCTGCCGAAGACCGGAGGTATAACATTTCGCATGACGCAATGCCCCTACACTACAACCTTCAAATAGAAATATTTGATGTGAGGGGCATTGACTACATGGGACCATTCCCAAAGTCCGGCGATTGCGAGTATATCTTGGTGGCGATGGATTACGTGTCGAAGTGGGTAGAAGCATTACCATGCGAGCTCTGCCGACGCCAAACATGCTCGGAAGATGTTCCATGAAGTAATTTTCCCCATTTTGGAATGCCTCGCATGGTAATTAGTGACGGAGGATCACACTTCAAGGATAAGACATTGAACATTCACGAAAGAACTTGGCGCCGAGCACAACATAGCTACCCCTTATCATCCGCAAACCCGGCGGGCAAGCCTAAATGTCAAATAAGCAAATAAAGAGCATCCTGCGGAAGACGGTCAACGAGATGGGGAAGGGCTGAAAAATAAGCTACCCGATGCTCTACGGGCTTATCGGACAGCATACAAAGCCCCCATCGGCATGTCACCCTATCACGGTTGGTATATGGCAAAACCACGCCACTTACCGGTTAAGTTGGAGCATCGAGCTCTTTGGGCCATCAAGAGATGGAATATGGACGTCAAACTCACCGGAAAGAATCGACAAAAGCAAATTTCGAACTTGAAGAATGGCGAGAAAAGGCGTACCATAGTGCAAAAGCTCTACAAAGAGCGCATGAAGAGATGGCATGATCGGCGCATAAAGATGAAAGAATTCACCGGGGTAATAAGGTACTCTTATTCAACTCCCGGGTGAAACTATTTGGTAAAGGAAAGTTGAGGAGCAAGTGGAAAGGACCATACACTGTCATCAATACCTCGTCATACGGTGCAACCACAATCCAAGATGACGCAGGTAAAATACACAAGGTAAATGGTCAACGCCTCAAACTTTTCTTTGAGCCATCGCCTGATCTCAACCAAGAGCTCGATAGAGTGGACTTTTATTTCAAAAAGGATTTATGATTTATTAGCATGCCAAAAAAAAGGAAGGTGTTTCTACTTCAAAATAATTAGGCGCGCACTAATTTAAATTTTCAGCATTTCCCTTCCAATCATTTTCTATTTCCTTCATGTGTGCGCCTCATTTTGTATTCAAATTATTTATGAATTCAATAAAGCTTGTCTTTGGAATATTGTGTATGTCTCCACTTGTTTTTGTCCTTGTGCAAAAAGAAATAAAGAGATAGGTACAAAAACAAGTGTGGGTAAGACACTCGCCTCTCACAAGTCAAGGTACGCAATGTATATATTCAAAGTTTTGACTTGTGACATATTTTCCTCTTCTCCTATGCTTTAAACCTGTGTTAAACCTGAACCAAGTTGGCAAAAACTCCATCTCTAGTCTACCAATTGATTCATGGCATGCATACACTTTATTCCTCGCCAAAAGCCATACTTTGTTGAGCAACTACCTGTTAAGGACCCCATGATTATCTAAATAATTGAGCTCGAGATATGGTAGAATGACTTGACACTTGCTCTCTTATGCAACGAGACTTGGTTTTATTTCAAAAAATTTAAAAATAAAGCATGCTCCTAGTTTGATTTAGACAAATTCCTACCAAAGCCTAAATTATAACATGAATATCCACTATAAGCTACTTCCTCTTGTATTGAGTTTTGTCAGGTTCTGAGATCTATGTTGAGAGAGTCTCATACTCCCAAGATCGAAAAACACGTACACCCACATATACACGCCAATTCTCATCCTAAGAATTGCGCACAACATGCACCCTTTCCATCCACCAAATAAATACTCCATCCATTTTATTATCATGATCATCTTCTGTCATCAAAAATTTATCATGCAGAAGGAGAATCTTTCTGAAAAAAAGTATGAAAGGAAAGATAGACAAATGTCCCAAATAAAGACGAGGAAGTCAGGGCTCAAAAATTATGTTATATAACCTTAAAGATTATAAAATTCATATTGTTTAAAAAGTTTTTTAAAAGACCTTGGATGGAAAAATAATCAAAAGCAAAGATGTAGATCTCGACCAGATCTAAAACTTTGTAGCTGAAACTTTTTCATTTGAATTCGTTTAGGGCTTCAAATGTTCATTTCTAAATCTAATGGAGATTATTTTTTTATGTTGTTAAGTCACAAGTGACTTTGGGGTGCAGTGGTTAGGGGTGTATCACGCGAGGGCTAAGATTGTGTGTTTGAATCCTAGATACCATAACTTGCGTGATTTTATCGCAAAAATGAAACAATTGCTAGAAATCGGGTGTGGCTGCCTTGTGTGGGCCTCCCCGATAAAAAGTATTTTTGCTATTTTTTATTCCGATTTGCAATTGCAAATAAATCATTCTCACACCCGATTTTAAGGATAAAATGGGATGCGAAACCTTATGTGCGCCCAGAGATCCGTCGCACACATAAGTAGACAAATTACATAGTACCATCACAGTGCTTATTACATCACGAACTTTAATCCATTACAATAGCAACAAGTCTATCATAGAAGCGGAAAATCTAGATGAACTACTCTCCACACGAGAGCCTCACCTCCATAGGGACGTCGACTAGTGAATCACAAGTCTCGAAGTCCTCAGTACAATCCTCATGCCAATTGCCATCTCTTATCGATCAAGGATTTTTATCCAAATAAAATGTAAAGGCAAGCGTAGGCACATCTCATACTCAGCAAGGATAACATGGGTTATGAAACAAGGTTAACATGGGTTATGAAGCTTAAGAGGCTTGCACTGGTTTATTGCGGTTAGCATTTTAATAAGTCAAAATTTTAGCATTGAGTATCATTAGGTTATGGTTAAGCCCCGAGTAACCCACATGATCATACATGTGAATACTAATTGCCATTAAACTTAACATCTTTATTAACACCATGATCAAGTAAACATTTATTCTGTCAGTTTTTCGGGCCGCTCATGACCGTGAGCACGACTGTTATACCAGTTTTACACTCTGCAGCAGTTGTACACTCGTGTTGCCCATATGCCCGCGTTTATAACTCCCAAAACACTACCAAGGTGAGTTGGGCAGGGTTCACTGTGAAGTCTTTCAAAGGTTTGTCTAACAAGTTAGGGTCACTAGGTTTCCAATCAGCAAACAGGGTAGGGCTCCCCTTCCATATGGCACATTCCACGTAGGATATACACATAAGGACAGAGGCTGCACTATACCCAACTCTGCAAGCCCCTTTTGCACCCTTTCGGGTAACCTCTAACAAGCTAGAAAAGGTCCTTCTACTGAACTAAAACCAAAGCCATGTAGCCCTCATGGTTGTACTTATCAGTCTTAGCTTTTGCCACTAGATAAGTCCTTAGGGAGGGCCAAGAGCATCATGTATAAAAGTCACTTGCTCTCTCGCCCTATCGTCCAGTTGCTAAAAAGCAAGTTTTACCATTTGTTTCATAGAATCATTAATCATCATTCAGATCATGTTGAGGTAAATTAAGCGCTAGCAACGGCCCATACGCAGGTATAACCCATCAGAAATCATGGTACAAGGTAACAACGTACAACTTGGATGTCCTTACGGATAGTCAATTAGACACATGCAAAATGATTAAGTGATTAAATGGTGAATAGGATAAGAAGATCCAATGCTATATTTGCCTTGCTCAAAGTTTCCCTGCTGGCTCACCATCTATACTCATCATCACATCAACACACAAGTATATCCAAGCTATACATGCAAAGCAAACATGGTTTAAATTAGAACAGTGCACCAACAGTAAGAAAACATGTTGAAAAGTTTATAAAACGAATCTACGTGCTACTACTATCACACAGACATGAAGATCACGTAAATTGGATTTATAATGCGAAAGTTATGAATTAAACAAGATTTCCTATAGTAATTTAATAAATTAAATCTAACCACGAATTTTAAAATGGAATAGCACAAAGCAAATGAAGGCAGAAGATCCATCAAGTAGGGGTCAAACATCATGCCAAAGACGAATCTAAGACTTGTGTTTCAATAAATTTCAATTTTTAGGCTGGGCACAAGTTCTAGTTAAAGCATGTGATTGGAACAGTTTAGTCTTACGAATTCTGATTTACATTTAAACTATCTACCTGCTGTTTTTAGATGGTCACTGAGTACAAGTGGACCATTCTTAGTTAGATCCATGTACAAGGCAAAGCTAGACATAGACTCAGTCAGTAATGGTATTAAGGTCACGTAGAAAATTTGGTGAAAAAAGTAGCTTTGAAAATTGAGGCCTTTTCTGGTTCTTAAAAGAGAGGGTGATTCTTAGTAAAGATAACCACAGTAGTAGTAAATTTTGTTGTTTTTACAATAAATTAGAAACCATTCAACATTTTTTTTTTTGAATGACATTATGCTAAATTCCTGTGGTGTGTTCTACATATTGTGTTTGGTGTAATGCCTCCATTGAGTGTCGAATTAACATTTATGAAATAGATGGCATAAATAAGGGGAACTCAATATAATTCACTATTACTGAATGGCGCAACTGCTTTTTTTTATTCCATATGGCTAAGAACAAATGGCATAATTTTTTATATATCTCAGCCAAAAACAAATTTACAGGTTCTATTCACGAGGACACATTGGCTACACTTCTAGTTCCAATTACAGGGTTAGGATTAAGAAAAACAACATCATACACACATTGCAGCAAGCTGGATCGGAGTTTACTATGATAGCAATTTTTCTCATAGTTGGCGCTTTACTCTAGGACTTCAGTTTTAATCATTTATTTTTGTTTTCTGACTTGTGTGACCGTTTGTAGTGGTGAACTTTGTAGTAAGTGGGGCCTGATTCCTCTTTTGAGAGGATGAAGCGGCATGATATTTTCAGCTATCTAAAATGTGGAGCATCAGCAACAATTTCCCCCTTCTACGTAGGCTTAGGAATTATAAATTTGCAGCTTCAAGTGCGAGGCAGACTAGGATATGATGCTTAGTTCCATTGTATTTGACTATTTCTTTTATTATATTGAAGAGGCTTTATTTGGAGGAACTTGAGAAGTAGGATAAGCATAAGAAAGATTGGTTTGTTTTTCCTCTTGTCATAATGAATGCCATCACCAAGTGGGCATAAAACGTCTCTGGTATGGTTATATCGATCCTTAATGACGGACTGGTCTTGCAGTCCCAACCCAACAACTAGGGTAGTTTCTATGAATATTAATTTGGATGTTAACTAAGCAAAATGGTGATGTGGCATTATTATTCAGTAATGAGAAAAGAATGATATTGTTTATTATAGAAGAAATTATGTCCACACAAAAACCAAGATAGGATCAGAAAAGATGTGTGAATGAGAGGAGAGAAGACATGTTATTGGACATCTTTTTTTGTAGCTACAGAAACCATCCTTTGGGAGTATGAATTTTTCAAATGACCTTGAATGGAGAAATGTCCTATATAAAAGTTGTAGTGCCAGACGAGTTCTAAAACTATGTAGTTAAAAAAGTTTTCTCATTTAAGATTGTTTATGAGTTAAAATATTGATTACAAGATTTGTACATGTTAAGACAAATAGACAGCATCATAGAACTAGTCACATGTGAATGTGTGGTGCGGTGCTAGGGGATGAATAGCACGAGGAAGAGGTTGTGGGTTCGAATCCTAGTGATTTCACTTACTCAAAACAAGTAAAAATAAATGCCCTTAGCCTTTTAGACTACATCAAAAATATTTTTTCTTATTTCTATTGGACTCTAAATGATTTTTAAAAAATTCTAAAAATTATTTTTAGGGATGGTTGACTTAAGTCAACCACCTCTGAAAATCGGTTTTTCTGTACTAGTGTTACTTTGTGTAGTATACCTATATGATTTGGCAAGTGTGGAAACTTCTGATGGTTTGTTCACTGGGACCACCCTTACAATAATGTAGCTATGACCACTGCATATGTCTCTCAATTCTTTCATGTCGGTATCAAAGGGAGACTAAGCGAAGGCTAAGACTAGGAAACATCTTCTATTGAATCTTAGCCATGCCATTATTCCACAGCTTTCATTTCAACAAACGTGCTGGTTGCATCAATCACGCTGTCTCATCCCGAACTTTTGTATTCTCATCAATCTTGGGCTTTTCGTCCATCCATCTCTTTCTGTATTATTAATCTAGCGTGCTTTCGGATGAGAGCCATTATCCAAACCAAGTGAAAACAAATCTTGTGAGCTGTGGCCGGCCCTTAGACCTCCTAGCTACATTAAAAATATTTTTTTCTTATTTGATTCGACTCTAAATGATTTTAAAAAAAAAAAAATCTGAAAATTATTTTAGGGATGGTTGACTTAAGTCAACCGCCTCTGAAATCAATTTTTAGGGGCTGTTGTCTTAAGAGAACCATCCCTAAAAATTGATTTTTTAAATCACTTATTTTTACAATCGGTGGCATTGTAGCGGTTTTTTTAAACCGCCACTAAAAATCGGTTTTTCTGTACTGCTATTACTTTGTGTAGTATCTTAATGATTTGGCATGTGTGGAAACCACTGATGGTTTGTTCATTGGGACCACCCTTACAATAATGTAGCTATGACCACTGCATATGTCTCTCAATTCTTTCACGTCTGTATCAAAGGGAGACTAAGCGAAGGCCAAGACTAGGAAACATCTTCTAATGAATCTTAGCCATGCCATTATTCCACAGCTTTCATTTCAACAAACGTGCTGGTTGCATCAATCATGCTATCTCATCGCGGACTTATGTATTCTCATCCAGTCCATCTATCTATTCTCATGCAGTCCATCCATCTCTTTCTGTATTATTAATCTAGCATGCTTTCCGGATGAGAGCCATTTGCATAGATGGTTAGCAGACTGAAAAAGCCACATCCTGTTCCCGTGCGGCCGTGCTGGCTTATAACCAGCGCCTGTTTGGCTGTTTCTCAAGCTGTGCGTCACACTAACTGCACACCGTGAGGTTTTGCTTAACAGCAGAACCAATATATCATGTGTCCATTTCAGCTCACGGTATGCTATTATTGGCCAGTGCGAAGCTCTTGTGAAGTACTTTGATCTGTAAAATAACATCGATTGGACTTTAATCAGGTACTTCGTCTACCTCTTGATCTAGCTAGTTCAACCAGGCTTTCATTAACACGCAAGAAACTGATGTTTATTTCGCCAATTTTTCTGTTTCAGATATAGCAGCCTGAGCTAGTGGTTTTCTCCACTATGATGGACATGGTAGAACTCTCTGTCCAGAACATAAGAAGTAGATCAACTGAATAAGCTGCTTCACCAAGATTGTTGCTATTGATTGTTGTTATAAGTCAATTCTCCATGTTGGAATATACCATTTTTAAACTAAGGTGAGACCACAACATGTCCTTCGGAAACATTAGTTCTCCTAGTTGTTACCTTGATGTTACTACATAGTAATAGTAGGGTCTGTTCGGATCCCACCAGTTTTTAACAATCTTGCTTTTGGAAACTGGGTGGGATAGTTTATTGTGCCAGTTATTGCAAGATTCTTAAAAACCAACAAACTATTGATACCCAGCTTTTGCTCGTTTTTCTCATCCTGTAAGCAATAAATGAAGCCAGATTCTTAAAAACTGGAGGGAACACCCCCACCAGTTTTGCTCAGCATCATAGATTAAAGTGGTCTAAAGCCAGGCGCAATAGCAATATGAGTTCTATCAGTTTCTTCCATACATTGCAAGTTTAGTCTAGCAATAGATGGCGCCACACTAGGCAAGTTAGGTTCCACCACCATGTTATGCCTCAGGGGGACTATACTCTAGATAGTCCCACTATGCCGTAAATCGCTATACGTGACACTTGTTAAGCGCTATCTGCGACACATTTTTTCAAGCGTCACCCTTTTTGCTGCGTCGGAGATAAGGGCATATCTGTGACGCGTATTTATTCTGGCGTCACTGATAACACCTTATCTGCGGCAGCGTATTGGCTACACGCGCGTCACTGATAAGGTGCTATCGGACGCAGCGTATTGGCTATATATGTGTCGCAGATAACACCTTATTGGCGGCGTATTGGCTACATGTGTCGCAGATAACACCTTATTAGCACACACATGTAGCCAATACGCGTCGCCAATAAGGTGTTATCTCGCGACACATATAGCCAATCTGGCGTCCTTGATAGCTATTTCGAAAAAAAAAAAAAAACGGTGATCTTATATATATATATATATATATATATATATATATATATATATATATATATAGGATGATCCATATACACACACACATCATTGAAGCTAACATTTTTTAAATCTTTATAAAAGCAGCAAAAATACATGCATAGACAACCTAAGTAATACGGTACATTTCACAGTAGTACACATTCCACACTCCATAGCAAGTCTGTTAAACTATTGATTACATGGAGTATCCACCATAACTATGAAGAGGTGACAGGTTACTATATGTACTAAGGCTGTAACTATCGCACAAAAACAAACTACACAAGCTGTAATTTCGCCAATTGTGCACTGACTGGTGTGCGTAAGCTATCCTTCCCAGATTTCCAGCCATCAACCCTGAAATTCAAAACTTGCTATTATAATCAGGAAGATGGTCGGGGCAAACTAACAGCAACAACAACAGCAGACACATTAGTGTATTAGGCAATGCTAATGCTAAGATAACATATATCCTTGGAATGAGGCCTGCAAGGCCACCATTAATCCTAGAAAAATCAGAAACACTTTTGATAGTCTAAAATAAATGTTACTAGAAGATAGATTAATGGAGTTCTGCAAATCCACTTTCAAATGGAACAAAGAGTGAATATGCATTTCTTGAGCAATTCACACTAACCTCTCATGAGCAGAAAACAAAGACCCAATGATTATAGTGGTTTCAGCAGTTTTCTAAAATTGGTGGCCTAACTCAAACTCACAAAGCTATAAGCTCCATTCAGACATCAGACTTCAGTGCTTAACTAAAGCACATTCAGTAGTACCACTTCAGTGCATAAAGTAATAGGAAAAATGTTTAAGAGGAAAATATAACAATATTAAGCATGGTAGAGTCATCTATTTACAAAGTATTTGCACAAGGTGCCACAACCTAAAAAATCAGAATGAGTACATGAGCAGTAGCCTACAATATTTCTAAACAGTACATGAGCTAGCTGCGATATAGTTTTTCATAGAACTACATTCTTATATAGGCATCCTTTAGTAGCCAGCTGGCTGTTGTATTCCATAGAAAAAAAAACGAAAGGTGCAGATCTATTTTGTTGTCTTTCTCATCCAGCACAAGCAAATAAGTACACAAATGTAAAATATTAGAACATTAATTGGATAGCAGAACAAAAAACCGATGGTCAAGTATTACCTTCCCTGTATCCCTTTGTGCATGAATAAGATCCATCACGTGGCTTCTTTTATCTGCCTCCTGTACAAACGCAGCATTCTGACCAAAATTAAGTTGTTTCATTCATGTAAAAATATACATCCTATAAAACTTGTTCAGAAGCTAATGAGCATTCTGTTCCTGAAGGGGTAGTTTTAATAGCTCTACAGAATGAGGGTCAGCATGAGATTAGCCTGCAGAGAAATGCATCTACGTACCTCTCACAATTGTAAGCAAGGGAAGCTTTTGCTAAACATCTCTTTTCTCTATCTGATGTCTTGATGTTTCCAGTTGTCTGTGCATCGTCCATCTGCAAGTATAAGAATTATAAACATTGAGGAAAGACCAGGAAAAACTTAAAACAAGGGAGTTCTTGCAAGGGAAATGACAAGCATTGCCCGTCGACCAAAAGCTCTAGCATTCTGTACTAACCGGAAATACATAATGGTTGGCACTTTCTATTCAGAAAGTAGTACTTTGCACTTGCTATTTAGATTTGGAAAGACACTAACCTGACAGGTAGTCTTCAATACTCTCGCCATATATGCGTTCCTAGAATCCATAAGACAAATATTAAAATGAAGCAAGGCATCCACGTATACCAAGGCCAGATATGTGCTCCGAGCATACAGAAGAGACTAAGCCATTATGTATGTGACCTATGAGGCAGCAAGATGAAGTTTACTAGCCTTGTAAATTTATTTAGCAGTATAAACAATTATTGATCTGTAATGCAGATTTAGCAGCCAGCCATAAACATACAAGATGACTAGCAGATATCGATCTCTAATTTGGGTGATGCCTAGGTCGAATGAAAGGCTGGTTCGTACAAGATGACTAGCAGATATCAATCTCTAATTTGGGTGATGCCTACTGAGAGCAAAGCAATGAGTAATTTCTACAGAACCTAATCCCTGAAAGCAAAACTTATAAAGGAACTAAATGAAACTAATTTTATATGACATCCAGGAACACATGAAGCAACACTCTGTTTAATTAACATAGTGGTTTTCTATTGATGTAAATCTGACAATCTAGACAAATTAAACATAAGAAGGGATCATGTACTGATAATGTAGGACAATATTTCTTTGTAGAGAAGTGGAGACACAGAAGAGCGTAATTGAGATAAGTGCAGTGGTGAAGGTTGCTCCTATCTAGTCATATTTTTCAATCTGTAGTGGTGCAGTATTTTTATTTTATCAACACATCCAAAGATAATACGAGATAGCTCAGGTTTTGACACATGCTGCAAACTCAAGTTACATACTAACATTAAACACATAGACGACTGATAGCTGCAGCAGCTACTACAAATCAACTTATTATAACTTAGTTACTATTGTACAGCTGAGTTGCAACAAAAATCCCCAATGTAGCTGAACTGGATTCAGTAGGGGAATACATTAGTTCTACTTCCCAGGTGGGACACAATACCTGAATAATGACACCGATGAGCACTTGACTCCTAAATAGACTCTGCGTCAAGTGGAACAAGCTAAACAATTGTGGATGCAGAACAGCACCAAGATGGCAATACTTTCCCTCCCCAAATGAACTTCTAGCTTAGCTGGATCAAAATTGCCTAATAATTCAGAAGGGAGGAGTGGAAAGCCACATAGATCTAGTAGCAGTACCTGAGCAAAAAAGCAGAAGACACTGATTTGGTTCCTCACTCATCGCCTCCATGCCATGGACCTGTACAGAGAAGAGACCATGCCATGAGAGAGGGGTAGTGGGAGGAAGGGGATTGGAGCTTGCCTTGCCGGATCCGGGAGCTGCCGCTGGATCTCGTCATGGGCGTGTGCGTGCTTGTGGTGAAGCTGGGGCTGGGGCTGAAGCTGCCGCGTAGCTCGCCGTGCTTGCCGCTGTAGGGGCAGCGCCCACACCCGTGTCCGCTCGAAGGGGAGGGGAGGGGAGAGGCGGTGGCCGGGACGGCTGCAGCTTCGCCCGACGCCGCCGCCATCTTGCTCAGCTGCTCGCGCCGCTGCTGCCCGCCGCGCGTGCTTTGCTCGCGCTTCCGCTAAGCCGTGGACGCTTACACGCCGCGCGCTGCTCGCCTTCGTGCCGCTAAGCCGCCGCCGCCGCCGCCGCCGCCGGTCTGCTGGGTTAGGGTTAGGGTGCAGAGATGGGGATTGGAGACGGGAACGGGAGGATGAGGCTGTGGATTCAGCGCGCCACCTACACGCCGCCGTCGTCGTCGCATATGTGTGGATGGGTGTGGTGGTGGGTACCGGGACGATTGAGCAGAGCGGTGGCGGTGGAGGAGGAGAGGGCTGTGGCGGCGGAGGAGGAGAGGGCTGTGGTGGTGGCGGACTGGAGGCGCCGCCCCTTTGTGGATCGAGATTCAGGAGGGACGATCGACAAAGTGACAGACAAGTGACGGCTTGGGCTTGGGCTTCATCATGTGCTAAAGGGCCACTTTGCCGTTACCTTTGTGGGCTTGGGCTTCATGTACTAAAGGGCCACTTTGTGAGCTAGTCTGTGACGCGGATCAACACAAAGAGTCACTGATATTGTCTATATATCTGCGACGCGTGTAAAAAATATGTGTCACATTTCTTATCGGTGACGCGTCTTGTCCACCCAGCGTCACTAATAGGGATATATATCTGTGACTCACTTTACAATATGCGCGCCACAGATAGTATCAGTGACACGTTTTGTCTACATGCGTCACAAATAAGCTACTATCAGTGACACGTATTGGGCCTAGGGCATGTGCAACAGCTTATCAGTGACGCGTCTTGTTAACCCGCGTCACTGATACTCTATTAGTGACGCGTTTTCTTTCCGTGTCACGAATCGCCGCGTCACTGATAGTGTTTTCTGGCATAGTGTCCCCTACCTTAGTAGATTACACTGCTACAGCCTAGGTTTTCCCAAGCGGCCATTTTGGGTTAAGGAGGCTGGCAGGGTGTCTGCCTCTGACAGAGTGACTGCATTAATAACTTTTTGCAAAGTTATTAGGTGCCTAGGCAGCCTACGTTAATCTTTTTAACGCACGTGGCCACCTTAAGAGTACCGTCTACATCAATGTTCTTAACGGAGGTAGAAGCGAGAAGGAATCTGCCTCCGTTAACCGGCCGTGCTAAGATGCCCATCTCTGTTAGTTGATTAATATAGGCGGTCATATATAATGCGCCCGAACTCTTTTCCAGATTTAAAAATATTCGTTTCTTACCTTATTTAAATTTTGTTTTCCCAATTCAAACACGGACAGCCAGACAAAACGCATGCAGAAAACACCTATATATACATATAATATTCGTATCGTCGTAGCACAAACAACAAGTTACATATCATATACATATGAAGCTAAGACTTCAAATGTTTCAGAGTCCGCTACTTTCTAATCAAAGATCAGCAATCTAGTAATCCCCTAAGTGCATCAGATCCTAGTGTTTATGATCTTCTCGTACTTCTCATCCCATGCGAAGTCGATCTTGTGGTTGAAGTACGCTCCGTTATGAGGCACACATTTTTGCATGATGAAGCCACATATGTCCACTACGGTTCATGTTATGCTCTTCTCGTCGATTCATCTCCTTTCCCACCATCTTTGTGAATTCATTTGCACCCTGCAGCTGATGTTAAATTTCTCAGACGCTCTGAGGTACTTGTAGGTGTAGAATCCACATAGTAGTGTCCCTCAAGGTTGTTTAGCGCATTGCACGATATAATGCACAATCAATTAAAAAAATATAGAGAGCACACATTGTTGTTTAATTTGTACACATATGACTTGATACATACTAGGAAGTTGCGCTCAACAGCTATATTGTTGCCATACTTTTCCTTGTTCTGCTCACTAGGAATTATGTATTATGATTATTGTACAGCTAGTGTGTATTGTCTATTTATAGCGCCTATTGTACACACTGTACAAGACTTATATAAGACTATATATATATATATATATATATATATATATATATATATATATATATATATATATATATATATATATATATATAAGGTGCACTCGGGAGTAGTTACTCCCATCTTCAAAAATAACATTGTGTATATGTTCATACTTGTTTATCGGTTTCAAAGTATGTTTAGATACTCATATTAAGATAGTCCGGATGTTACTACGTGAAAAAATTTCAAAGGAACCCATATTTTTTAATATATTACGTAAAATGCCACTATCTGGCTGTATATAAAAAAGTATATATCCACATACTCAAAGTATGCATGCATACTTAACATACATACCACCACCCCGGATGGTCTAGTATGATCATATACTTCATTCACATGCACTTCGTTCGGTCATATATGCCTTAAATCTAGAGATATACACATGGGAGTAACTACTCCTAGGGAGTAGAAAAGATTTTATATATATAGGGCTGCACTGCATTATTCCCCCTGGGCACTGATTATTAATCAGTCACCGCGCCAGACCTGAGGGTCCGCACGCCGGCATCCTGGCTCCAGCGCCCGCCCGAGCCCAGCAGGCCGACGTTCCCGCGTCGAAGAGGACCCCAGTCCCACGACCTCGCCTCCCTCCAGGTGTAATGTACACCTCCGTTGACCGATTTTTTTAAGCAATGCTTTTTGGGCTGGTTTTTGACGTTTGTGATTTTTTTTTCTTGCAGCTTTTTTGGGTCCGTGGCCAGTTTTTCCCCGTGTAGTCTTTTGATGTGCGTGATTTCACGCAACTCTTGCCATGTGTTTTTTTCTGGATTTTTTTTTATTGCTGGTTCACCAGCCATTAGCTAGGAAATGACTAAACATTTTATACTACAGCAAATTGTGCATCAAAGATTTGACATTGAAATGACTTTCCATCCAGTATAATTTGTTTTCATTTGACACAGAACGGCATTCGTAATTGTAAAAAACTTCCAACTTTGATAAACTAAAAAACTCAAATTCACAACCTAAAATACAGACATTTGTGATCACTCCACAACATATATGAAACTAATACACTTCGACCTCCTGGTGGAGCAGATGCTAGCGTAACCCCAACTAATCCAATGTCCATCCTAGAGCTCCATAGCCAGCTTGGGTGCAGTAGCATCCCACAGATACATTTTGCGCAGTCTTGGCAGCAGTGAACCCCAACTAATCCAATGTCCATCCTAGAGCTCCATAGCCAGCTTGGGTGCAGTAGCATCCCACAGATACATTTTGCACACTCTTGGCAGCAGTGAACAGGCCTCAAATGTTGACTGAAAATACCAAAACGAGTAAGATGCATAACTAAATTGGTAAGAAAAATATCAGGCAAAAAGATCCATGTAAATGAGACACAAATAAGCTTATGTCTATTAAGCTAAACAACCTCAAGGCTCATTTCGTGCAACAAATAAAAAAGAGAATTACCCAGCAGAGCAGATCATAGATCTATTTTAAGGGCAGATGAGAACATGCCGTGGTGCTGCAGCAGTGCTGTACAGCCCAGTCCCAGGTCCAATCGATGTGGAACAAGAGCCCTAATGAATTTATGTATGGTATGACCGACCCCAACATATCAATAGTTGTTCTATTAAGTGTCCACAAACTGCAATATTTGCCAACAGGGCAATCACTTTCACTAAGGCAGATATCAATGGAGCAGTACAAGTTTGCTTTATCGTGTCTGGTGCAAAGTATTAACAAAAAATAGCCACCAAGCAAAATCTCAATTTGACGAATATGAATTTAGTCTAAAACATATGTCATGGGGGTATGAGCACTTCTATCTAGGGCTGGAAAAAACATTGAGCCAGTCGAAAAATACCTTTTTGTTGGATTCGAGTTCCTTTCAGGTGCACATTTCAACCACAATCACTTTTCAAGATTCCTAGGTTTAGTTTCTAAAAGTGCAGCATAATTCTTTGCTGATAGGGCAAAGATTATATCATGTGTCAATAAGTCAAAACAGAAACAAAATACAGGCTACTAAAAAATTGGCTAAGACCACATATGTGATGTGTATCATCAAATCTGGACGAAAAGGTTATTGGTGTTGATGAAAACCAACAGCTTGAAAACAAAACAAATAAGTCAAATACCTAAACAAATTTGAAATCATGTATATAATCTATTCAGATACACATAGTTAACCCATACTGGATACAAAATTAAATTGCTTATTTTTCCAAATGGCCCAAATCCATAATTGGCTAGAGTTGAAGCAAACAAAAATAATGTGTACTGAATCAGACTTAACAGTGACCGCTGGATCCACTGGAGATGGAAAAATCCATACTCATCACCAAACTTGCCGAGAGTGTCAATTAGCATTGTATATAGATACCGGGAGACATATCCGGCTTTTTGGTTGAAACTTGAAAAGGACTCACAATTTCACACTGCAATAGATGAACAATAAGGAAACTTATCACAATTTTGTGTTTTTGAAATCGGTCAGACTAATGAGGCTTCGCTTCGCTTTTGTTACAACATTAAAGGCGAAATAACTACATCCTCCAATAGTCATTGGACCAATAATACCATTATCTGGAGCACTACCAAGCATAAGGTCAGGCTACAGCAACACTAGTCGGATAACCTACATAATATTATTATACAAAGTATTGACATGCAAGTTAGAACGATGCCAGTGGATCCAAAGTCTCAGATATAGAAAATTTAATTAATTTAATTTAATAAACATTATGGTTGTCCCATCGCATGGTCCAGATGAACCGAGAGAGAGAGGGTGAGCAACAATTAAGGCAAGACAAACATTCGATCATGCAATTTGCAGAAGACTGGAATTTAGGGCGGAAATCAGTCAAGGTTCCTCTTCCTCGGACCTGAGAAAACATCAAGCAGTAGGAAGGGGTTGCGTGAGTTTTATAAACTACTTGAACAAAACTATTTTGGCCACCTAGCAGGAGATTTTTGGTATAGTTCAATTACGCATCATGTGAACTTGGTGCAAGATTATTTCAGATTATATAATGAAAAATGGAACTAGGACACATGACTAGGGATTCCTAATTACACAGCATAAAGGGCGTCAATAAACTGGGAGGGATCCTGGCAAAGACAGTTGGTACAAAAATCCAGGAGTAGTAAGAGATTATCTCATGCTCTGCTTAGTTCACTAGGATGAAGGCAACATAATCCCTTAATGAAAAGCAGCCTAAGACCCGGACAACGAGTCAAACTGGCGATTAATTCAGAAAATCCATAACAATATGCAATACATTGATTTGTCTAAATACCACCCAGTGCAACAACAATAAAGGCAACAACAATGTTAGCCGGACCCGGAACTGGATGACCATAAAAAAATTAAAAAAATGCAGGAAGACACCTACAGGGTACATGCAATGCAATGATATGTAGCTACAATTGCCATCAATAAGCCTGAAAAATGAATGACAATCAAGTGACTATTGTTGCATACACTTATTTATAGGATAATAAATTACAAGCATAAAGAAACAAAAAATTTAGATATTTAGACCTAGAATCAACCTTGGTGCTAGTAAGATGGGTTTCTCTCTATTATACCTGGAATGCACATTTCACTAACGCATTCTCCTGCTTATGCTAGTGTTGCCTTGGACACCAGCACTCCCAACGTAGAGAAAAACAGAGAGCATAGAAAACAGTCAGACCCAAATAAAGTATTCAGTGTATGCAACAAAGCATGATGGAGTATTAGATTAGTGCTACACTGCTACGTTGACCTTGCCTGTAAAGTAGTAGCACAGAAATGTCGAGTTCCAAAGACAACCTCCAAAGCCAAAAGAGACTAGTGCGTGAACAGAGAAATTAATGGATGTGAAGTGGCCTGCATCAGAACCCTTGCTCCCAGCTGATGGATATCGATGCTCCTATTGAGGCATTGTCATTGACTATGCCCGTCATGACCATCCAACTGATGCATTGGGACTTGGGTGCTTAGAAGCTGATCAAAAGATTCAAAACTGAGCTGCAGCTGCCAGCTCCTTGTGCCTTTAGACTACGTTGGGGAAGATAATTGAGAAGAAATAAATAAAGTAATGAGTAATGTGTGCAAAGCAACAAAAACAACATATTGAATCAGGTAATGGGGTTGTGTTGCCCATAAAAGGAAGATATTATTAAATCCAAGTAAAATAAAACTGATTGCACATCAAACCCAACATATGCAGGCACCAATCATCATATTTTGCTAATCAGAAATATATGATTGGTTTGTGTGACAAGCCTGATTGCAGTACACATTGCCGAAATCATAAAAAGAACAATTGTCAGTTCAGCAAATACTATCGCCAGAAAAGAATAATTCCAAATATTTATGTAGCAGGTTCAAGAAATAAATGAAGGCCATGTTTGCATTTATATGCAATAATCCTAATTAAAGTGCATATATATATTCTCTCAAAGCCAGATGAACGTTCCAGAGTACTTTGGTTTGATTTTGAAAACATATAATATTCTGATTAACGCTACTGGTTGGGAATTACAGCACCAAATCCTTAACTAAAAGCTGCATCGAACCATCATTGGCAGAGACAAACTCACCTTGCTACAATTGAAGATGATCTCCTGGCCGCCGATATACCAATAATCAATGACTCGAAGGGAACACATCCTGCATTCCAATGGTTAAATCGAATCAAGAAGGAGAAGGGGAGGAGTAGGAGATGTGCAAACGACGAGCTGGGGAAGGGGATCCGGAGGAGGGGCACCTGGATCTGCCGGCGGTGTAGGAGGAACAGACGCAAAGGCTGTGTGACGTCGCCGCCGGCCCGAGGACGGGAGGGGAAGGGGCAACTTCTGGCCGGATCTCGATTTGGAGGGGCTGGCCGGCGGTGCCACCAGTGGAGGAGAGCGCGTTGTCCCCGCCGCGGGTTGGGGAAGGGGCAGTGCTGCTCGCCGCTGCTGGTGGAAAGGGACGGCCGCCGCCGGTGCCTCGGCTTCCCTACGTGACGCTGCGTGCGCCCGCAGCCGCACGGAGCCGTGGGACGGCACACAGGCGCCGCACGGCGCTCAGCGGGGTGGCAGCGTGGGTAGGCAGGGGCGGCGGACGGGCGGTGCGGTGGCGGCGAGAGGGAAGGAGGACACCGAGTAGACGGGGTGACGAAACAATAACCCCAGGAAATCGTGGGGGGCTTCGGAGCGGCATATCAGCTCGAGCTCGTGGCTGGGGAACCGCCGCGGGGAACACTCGAGGTTGGCTGGGACCGAGGTGGGGCCTGCGAGGGTCACCGGGCGCGTCGGCTCGGTGAATGGGTCCGCAATGGGTGTCAACAGAGTCAAGATCCTCAATGCACATTATGTATGCGATGTTTGAAAATAATGGGAGTCAACGACAAATTCAGTACATCTGTTTGTGTAAAAGAATAAATATTGTCACTTACAAGTTTAGTATGCTCTCAAAGTCCTTGTATGACTCTTTTGGGTAATCCAATGAGTCTAATACAATCGCAGATCCATGCCAGGGATAGATTAGAAATGCAATCCAATGGCCACTGTTGCCCGGGCTACAACATTCAAATAATACAAGTTTGAAATCTTGAAATACAAAAGCGTGATCCTACTAGTTACATATACGTTTCAACTATGGCAAAAGTAGTAGGGGGCAAAAGTAGACATCCATGTTCCTCGACTGCATGCATCTATATACAAACGCCTCCATAAATCTTAATGGAGCTGGGCAGCTCAACTTGCCCACCTCTGTACATGCTTTCAATTATACAATTTAAATTAGGTATATGTTAGGGTTTCTAAAAACACAATATTTTAATTAAATAAATTATTAGGTCCATGTTTTCTAAATGATTTAATAATAATCTCTCACATAAAGTTCTCATTTATAGATCCATTAAAAGATAGTGCTAATATAATGATGCATATATAAATTAAAATATCTCATATAGATCCATTATAATAATAACATGCAAAACTGGGTTTCACTACATTACATATGCATGGCATCATTTTTGCTGCAGGCCCTCCCATAGTCTTTCCCTCACAATCCTTGCGGACCCATGACATCATCTTTGTCTTGTTGAAGCGTGTTTCGATAGCCCTGATCTCCTATGGATGATCGGTAAAGAGCGCAAGTTCTTCATAGTCTTCAGGACTCCAGAGACAACCACATGTCTCTTGTCGTTACCGATCATGCCAAAGCAGCATTCTTGCGTGACGTAACTTGCTAGAAACAACTGATCATCTTTCTAGCCTATACTGTGGAGGTCTACAGTTGTGAGCCCATACTCGTTCATTGCACCCCCCACCCTGGACTTGACCCAATGGCACCAAAAAGATGGATATCTCTAGGTCACTGCAGTAGTTAAGTTTCCATATTTCCTCATCCTTCCCATGTTATACGTCCTTCTCTGCCCTGTTGACTCGTGGATGCCATCATATCGAACGCCACTGTTCTGTGCCATGCTATTTTTATCTTTCTATTTTGTGTGGAACCTATATCTATTGATGTCATAACCCTACCACAAGGTGATTTGTGTGAACGGGCTAGAAGTAAGACTCGTAATGGTTGTATTAGCGGATTCTCAATGGGGTATGTCCTGATCCTTGAGCCAAGTCATGAAGCGGAGCTTGTGGTGTTTCTAGACCCATTCCTCCAAGTGCTTCTGAACACAAGGTTCCATGACAATGACTTATTGAAGGATGTTATGATGAGCTTGTAGAATCATTTGAACTCTACAAGAGTGTATATTTTCTTCCCCGTGCATCCCATGGTCCCACCTTCCTGCCGAGTGATGGGTAGCCCAATCACCCTCCAGTCTCGGATGTAGTTTGTGCAGCAGTTTATAGCCTCCTTAGTTGTGTATGCCTCAACCAAAGTAGTTTATCCAACAGTTTATAGCCTCCTTAGTTGTGTATGCCTTGAACATAGAAACCTCTAGGTTAGCATGGTGAAGGATGTATTTGTTGAGGGTTGACATGAACCACTCGTACATCCACATCTGATGAAGACTTTCAAGGCAGGCAGCTCAGCTTCATAGATAACCTTCTTGGTGATGCGGTTAAAGAAGTAATACGTCAGTGTGATGACCATCTTCACGTACTCTAGACTGATAGCCTGATTACAATTGGAACCAACAGCATCACATTGTAGTCATGTGAGTTACTGTTGGTCAGTGTGAGGTTTTTCATTGAGACTAAGCTCTTGATGTCAGAAGATAAATCGGTCATCATCTTGACCCCCCTGAGCCTGGCATCAGTGGGCTGGAGGTCTTCAATTGAGAGGCTGAGCTCCTGGAAGCCATTAGCGAAGATTAGGTTGATGGCACTAGCCCCATCGATGAGGACCTTGTTGAAGCGCCCTTTGTGAATGTTGGCACTCAAGAGGAGGGGGAAGCGCCCCATGTATGGGATATCGATCGGCCCACTAATCTGACCGGTCGAAGGTTATCAGGACCTCGGACTAGGGCCTTGCGAAGGGGCCTGTGCTGTCAAGGCTTGTGGTGACGGCGTTGACACGACGGAGCCTGACCTTGTGGTCTCTTTTTGTTTCGGTGGAGGAGATCCCACCAAAGACTATGTTGACTTCCCGGTCGTGTTGCTTGAAGCCTGCAGCGCCTCCGTTCGGTGGATGAGGTCCACCTTTGTCGCCCTTGTTGGCATCATCCTTCTGCTTCTTGAAGTGATTGAAGACCAGGGTACGGTCACGCATCTTGTGAGTCCCCTTCTTGTGCACTGGGCATGGGCCATCGAGGATGCTCTCGTAGTTGTCGCTGTACTGGCATTTGGCGCGGGGCTGGTCCACGGCATGAACTACGTGATCCTCTTGGCGTCGGCGGAACTGTGACCTCAACCCTTCTAGTCTATCACGCTGATCATCACCGCGGTGGTCGCGGTCATCACGGCGTTGCTCATCGGCATGGCTGTTGTCACGCCGATCTTCATCATCACATCATTGTTGCTGGCACGGGGCATCGCGCCCTTCGTCTTCTTCACCATCGGCGTATTTGTTCGCCATTTTCAGCATCTCGATGATGTTTTCTGGCGCCTTCCTATTGAGCTTCTCGTGGAGGTTGCCAGGGTGCTAGCCGATGGTGAAGTAGGTGATCACCTAGTCATCGGTGATGTTCAGGATCCTGTTGCGGACCTCATGTAGTCTCAAAGGGTATCATCCATCCTCTGGTAGATTCATGCGAGGTCGTGTTTCATGGCTGTCCGCTTGCACATGGAGACATAGTTGTCTGTGAAAACGATCTTCAACTCTTCCCAGTTCTTGATGGTGTCGGCTTGAAGGCTGGTGAGCCAGCGTAGGACATTTGGCGCTAGCATGACCGACAAGTAATTTTCCATCACCTTGGCGCTACTGCCGGCGGCCTGGACTACAGTGGCATAAGCTTGGAGCCACTGTGTCGGGTGGACATTGCCGTCACATTTGTCTAGGCTTGAGACCTTGAAGCCATGGGGCCATGCGTGGGTGCAGAGGTCGTTGGAGTACGTGCAAGGGGCATCAGTGGACTCTAACTCCTCATCAACTTCGTGGCTCGGTCCACGGTATTTGCCGGCGGCATCTATTGATGATGTTCTAGACGTCGATGCTGCCATTGCCACCACCTCGTGCATTCTGATCGAACTCTTGGTCGCGGTTGACATTGCCGCCGGCTCTTCCTCCGTGCCCGCGCTGGCCACCATGCCCGCCTTGGCGTCGAGAGACGTTGTGATTGACGTGCGAGGCGGAGCGGTAATTGGAGCCCGTCGCCATGGAGCCGCAGCCCTTCTGGATGCTATCGTACTAACAGTGCACCACCTTGACTATAGCAGCAACCTTTGAATATCGGGATCATCACCCAGATGATCTAGGTGTGTGGCGACAGCAACGAGGTTGACACTCAAGGTGTAGAAGATGTTGTGCCCATCGACCTGAAGGAAGTCTGCTGCAGATTACGTCGGAGAGGCTGTTCGGTACAGTCCAGGTGTTGCTGCTGTTCGGCCTGGAGCCGATCTTGCTCGGCATGGGCGAGGGCTGCCTCCCCATCCTGATGTGATTGCCGGTTGGCGTTGGTGCTCAATTGCCCGGTGTGCTGTTCTTTGGTTTCTCCATCAAAGGAGGGTTGATCGCAGCTCACCATGAAGATCTGTCCCTCAAATCCAGGTGGAAACGAGGGGGAGTCGGTGGAAGTTTGGAGCTTAGTGCTCCCTTGCCCTTTAGGCGTGACGTTCTTTGAGGAACCCCAGACCTCAGCGCTCTCGTGCCCCTCTAGTATGGTGGTGAGGGCGTCGTCGGGGAGCAGCTCTAGGTGGATCATGTTGACGACGAAGTTGTTGGAGGGGTCCTCAGTCTACTTGCCGCCGAGGTGCTCATCAAAGAGGCCACGGATGCCGCTCTGGTACGTGCTGACGTTGTTGACGAGGCCGAAGAGGACCAGCTGAGGTATATCAGAGTCGATCGGCGCCTGGTTCGGTATCCCTAGATTGGATCTGCAGAGAGGTTGGCGATGCACCACATGCCCTCCTGGAGCCATGGTGACGATGGCATTGTTCTCCATGCACTCCTGGTGGGAACGATGGCAAGGTCGTGTAGCCACTATCTTAAGCCAATCACAAAAAAATAACATCTAATTTTAGTGTCCTTTGACAGGCAACATTCCTGCAATAAATGAAAAAAGATAGATTTGTAAAAAACTGCGGCTGAGCACACATCGGAGCAATAAGCTAATCACAATCGAGCCTGCTCACTGTGCACGATCATCGTCCTCAAGCTACCCGTGCTGGGCAGATGGTGCACATGCGTGCCACGCCGCTGTCGCAAGCCCTGCTGAGACCTGTTGCAGCCTGCCGTCGTCGCTCCTCACTCAGCCGCCGGCGCCAGGCACAACCACCAGCAGCCCTCCCTCCACACGGTAATCGGCTAGCAGCCCAGCCCAAGATCCTGCACATTCGTGACACCGAGTCCAGTCACCACCTTGCCAGCACACCATCGCCTCACCAAAGTCCATAACCGCTCGATCGCTAGGGTTTGCCAATTTGGGATTGGGAGAAACAAAAGTCAGAAGAAGAAAACAGCACGGGCGATTTGTGGTTACCGAACCGCTCGCCCGAAGCGTCCTCGAAGAGCGACGCCGCGGTGTCCTTCTCCGTGGGTGCGGTGCGGTGGCGTGCGGCGGGGGCCCGCGCCTTCGCGTGGACAAGGCAACCTGTGAGCATCCACCGCGGCGGCGGACAAGGCAACCTGTGAGCATCCACGGCGGCGGCCGGTGGCTGTGGATGCTGGCGCCGTGGCGTCGCGGCCAGGGCTGCAGCGGTGGCGACAGCAGCAGCCAGCGTCGGGAAGGATCCCGAGGTGGCATCAAGGGAGGCGGCCGGACTGCCTAGACGTTTCTTTTTTTTAGCAGAAGAGAATAAAATAGGCACGGGATGGGAATCGAACTCTCGCCGCCTGAAGGGGTACGGGGAGGAGCGTGAGTTGGAGGGTGCCGAGACGTGAGGATGTAAGACACTGCGGTCACACTTTCGATACGAGCCCTTTAATCCAATGTAGATGTTTGGTGAGCCCTTAATTTTGATGGTGGGATTTTTCTGTGTGCAAATTAAGGTATGCATGAAGTTTGGGCCCTCAGCGGGGGTCATTTCGCTGGGTGGCTTTAGATTAATCCTAACTATGCCCTTATAGTAGAGATTATGCCCGTAAGGGCACTTCCAACACGATTGGAATTAAATGAACTCCAACACGATTAACCTCATGTAGCAAGGCGTCGCCGTCGAGGGGTTGGCCAGCCGGCCACACGGAAGCTCCGGCTGCGTCGCGGCCAAGCACGAGAGCCAGCAGCATCGTGAGAGCCCACCCGCGTGAAGGACATCGAGCGAATCCTGCCGCGAGCATGTGGAGCTCCTAGCCGAGGTGGTGGAGGCGCTTGCTGCTACGCTTTATCTCTCTATGTACACCACAAAGACCAACCAAAAAACACAAGACCTCACACTTCATATGCATCACACACATCAGTGAGAAAGCCCCACAACGAGAGGAACGCTCACTGGTGAGTGGACGCATGAGGAAGCAGCATAGAACAACGTGGAGGCGGTGTTGTGACTGTGGCGCCGGGAGACGAAGGAGGACCTAGTTCCGCCGTGGCCATGGTGGCCGCCATGGGATGCAGGTGGCACGCGGCTATTTTTTGGGTGCCATGGCGGTTCACGTGAGCTGAGCTATGTTGCACATATGGTGGTGAGCAGGAACAAAGGATCAGGGGAGAAAGTGATGAATGATTAGACGGCCCATGGATAGAATAGTTGCATTGTGAGAGGTAGTTTCTTGATACAAATTCTTAGGGTATAGAAACTACTACTTATTTCTGCATCAGGAGTGCTTAGTATAAAGGGAGTACCGTAGTTTCTTGCATTTGTCTTGGAATGACCTTACACGTTCTCGCTCATCATGGAGTGCCTGTGAATGGAGTCATGGACTGCATGACATGAATGCTTCCTCTGCTTGGTGATTGGGGTCGCAAGAGCAGTGATGCGTTCCACACTTGCTAGCTGCTACTCTCCATCAGCTGGAACGTGTTCCCGTTCCGAAAAAAAGCTGGAACGTGTTCCTGTGTGTGTGTTCTCTTCTCCCTCTGTCCTAATATATAAGGCATAACCACTTTTTGTTCAAGTCCCATAATATAAAACATGCTCTCTCTAGACGCACGTACATTGATAGAGTATTGTGGGAGAGAATTAAGTGTTTTCTTGGTCTTTGAACCTGAGGTGGTTACGCCTTTTATACTAGGACGGAGGGAGTATATATCATTCCTAGCCAACCATGTGGGACGTATGTGTTCCCTCGGCCCTCGCTCACAATACTTCATCGCCTAAGCATCATTGATCCCCACCATCGTAACCAATATAATGACTAATCCTTCATTGATGCCCTGTCTCCACTGCAGTCACCGAGACCACCAGTGATGCCCCTGTCGAAGTCTCCAAGCCATCACGGGGGCACACGCCTGCCCAGCAGTAATGGAGGCACGCAAGGAGCCGATCTCCAAGCCATCACGAGCGGCACTGCGCCCCCGAGAGGACTATATCTGCAAGGGCACATGTGGTACGGCAGCCTACAAGTCGTACTATATCTGAGGGCACATGTGGTAGAAGTACTACTACTACAACTAGTGGCTCATGTGCTGCGTCAGTGATTTCTCCGAGAAGATGACTGCCTCTGCATCAGTGAGTTGAGTTGATCTTGCCGAATTAACTCTGGACATTGGAGGCCGTTTTCTCTGCCTCTGCTCTTTGTGTTTCCAGCCGGCGCTCTCTTTCTGCATCCTGCCAATCTACGGTACGCTATTTGCTTGGGAGAGTTCAATGGTCTCAGTCTCACTCTTGTTCATCTCCCTTCTCTACTTTTACTACTGATTTAGTGATTTGCACCGTTTCTATTGGACTTGGACGACCTAGCTGGTTGAAGAAATCCTGTTTGGTGTGTTTTTAACATCACCGGCCTTGAGCACTCTCGTCTGTGTGCCGTCTTTGTTGTGTCCAAGGTATATTCTTGGATATGGAAATCTGCATAAGATGTTTTAATGTCTTCCTTTCTTTTCTCATAGCACTTGCTTGGTAATGCATAGAGAAAAAGAGAGAGAGAGAGAGAGGACGCTTGATTCTGGATACTGTTCTGTGTAACTATTTCTGTAGGAAAGCAAAACAATTTGCATCGAGATCTCCTTATGCAGCACTCTGATCACTGTCTTACCAATTGTTCCGTATTCAGCTAGCTCTTAAATTCTTATTTAGTGGTGATTTTTCTTGTTAATTAATTACATGTTAAGCTGCTCTAGTCATATGTGTTGATCAACCCAGCAGCCATTTAACCTGCTAAGCAGTTTTACATGTCCGAACTCTTTGCAGAGCTCCGCTTGTATACTCTGCACCCTTTCTAGTGTCGTAAGATAAACATAAATGAGTTGGTTCATATAGGTTTCAGACTTCTTCCAATCGTTCGGTCAGTTCATTCTTGCTTTTCTCTCAGACAAAAAAAGTCGCATTAGGCACATACTGGTTTATATTATATCCGGATCACTCTCTGCTATCAGTTCCTCTAGTTGCAGATGCACGTGGAGTGTTGATAGCTGTGAAAACCTCTAGGAGATTAAGTTAATCAAGAAACAGTTATTATTTCATTCTTCATTTTCTCCTAAAACATACCATATTTGCACGTGCAGATCATATAGAGATTGCACAAGTTTGATGCTTAACAGAGCATCAGTATCTTTCGGACAACATCCAGTTGGGGTCAGGAAAACTTGCATCCAGTTAAAACCAGTAGCCAACCATACGAAGGTATACCTTTCCTAGTTCTAATATCTCGGATTAACTATTGTTAATTACTCTGGAAAATTATTTAAGTCTATTGTTTGAATCAAGCTTTCATTCTCTCTACTTTTTACAGTTGCGGTAGTGTGATCAACTGAGACTGGAGTCCTCTGTTATCTATTCCATATATATTGGTTTCTGAAGCTTTGGCCATAAAATTTCATTAGTATTGCCCGGGCAAGATCTTCAAGTAATGATGGGTTGATCATCTGAACAAACTACTTCTGTGATTCTTACATATGACCAATCACTTTTCCCAATTGTAAGATACATTTTCTAAGGTAAGATCTGTAGGCGTGCTTCTGAGATATTATATCCTTGCATCCATGATGTTGTAACTTTTGTTGATACAGTAGATAGTTAGACACTCACTACCAAACAGCAAGCCCGCACCACGCGAAAGACTCTCAAATTTTCCTCCTGACCGTTGCCAACCCTGGCCCCCTCTCCACGCCGCCGCCGGCTGCGCCAGCCGGCAGCCCGCCGCCAGCGCCCACCCCACCTCCCCCCATGCGCAGATCCACCTCCCACGCGTCTCCCTCCCCCCCCCCCCCCTCCCCTCCCGTCATCTCCATCGCAAGATCCCCGCCGCGGCGCCAGCGGCTCCGTCGTCATCCTAGCCGCCTGTGGCAGCACTTGCTGCAGCGCCGGCGGCCCCGTCTCCGCCCCTGCCATCCGGGCGGCGCCGCAGCAGCACCGAGGCCGCTGCCCCTTCCACCGCCCTCCCATCGCGCCCACGCCGCTGCTCGGGCGGAAGACGCGGCCGACGGCGTTGGAATGCCGCTGCCCGGGTTGGAGGCCGCCGAACCGTTGAGGGCGTCGAGGCGGCCCGATGCAGAGACACCGCTTCCGCCACCTGCACCTTGGCGCCCAGCTCGTCATGCTGCCGGGGCCCGTGCCCAGCTCGCCCGGGGGGTGGTGGTGGTGTTGGAGCCCGATGTTGTCCTCGTTCGGCCATCCGTCCTGGCCTCGTCGCCTTCCCTCTCCGCTGCTACGTTGGTGGATGTGGGAGCCCCCGCTGCCGAAGAGCTCGTCTCCATCTCCGACGACGATGGAAGCCTCGAGTCGGTCTCCTTCCCTTCCTCCATTGGTAGGCGAAGCACCAAGGCTGGTGTGACTCCTCTAGCGACGAGGGGGGGGAACTTGAACCCGAGGCCTCGCGTCCACGCCGCCTCGTCCTCGGCCCCGGCCCAGGGTGCAGGCCCCACCGTCGACAGTACTACCCCTCCGTGGGGGCTGCGGTTGGTGGACGGGCGCACACGCGCAGTCGCCGGTGTCGGCGACACGGGAGGAGGACCACGGCAGCCTCGGCGTGTGCCGGCCGCATCGTCGCCTTGGTCCGATGCCTTCGCCCGGATCCCGGCTGCGGCGCCGCCGTCCACCTCCCCATCGGGCGCCACGTCCCTCATGCAGCTGCTCTGCCGTCGACGCCGATGGCTTCACGCTTGATGTAAGCCGTCGGCGTGGCGTCGCCGGCCTCCGCGACACCACCCTCGTCACCGATGACCAGTTCCGGCTCACTCGTCGATCTTTGCTTCAAGCGCTTGGCGGAGGGGCACATCGCCGCCCAATGCACCTCCCCGTCGCACTGCCTCCTCTGCCTCGACACGACACACCGGGCTAGGGACTGCAAGCGGTCTCACCACCGTCGGCGTCCTCCTCAGGGCCCTTCGGCGAGCGGTGCGTAGGTGGATCTCGGTGCGCCACGGCCACATGTGGCTCCGATCCGTGTTGGACAGATTCTCCGTCCTCCGCCCTCGACACCGACTACGCAAGCGCCTGTGGGGGGCGCCCTTTCGACATCAACAACGCAGCCACCTGTGGGGGGCGGACGGGGCGGACGCCGGGCAGACATCGCCGACGCCGTGCTCGGCGACGAAGGCATCTGTGGCGTCGTGCCATGCGGCCGCAGGACATCTCCACCGTGTCCCTTAACCCCGACCCGCTCCTGCCGCTGCTGGCGAGGCGGATGAGCCTCAGGTTTGGGTCGACCCAATGCTTGATGAGCTCGTCGTCCCCCTCATCGCGCTTGTCTACTCCGGCCACTACGGGCGACATCATCGGTGCCGCTGCCGTCGCCGCGGATCATCCGACTCTACTTCCCAGATCATGAGACGTCCATGGGAGCTGGCGATGACGGGCCAGCTTGCTCCCGACGATCGATCATCCTAGTTGTTGCGCACTGGTGGCGGATGTTGAGGACGCTACGACACCACTAGAGTCGGCGACCCCTGCTGCTGCCGGCAGCGCCGCGAGGGCTGTGGATGGGAATGCAGCGGCCCGTGCACCACTGGCCTGGCGACCCTCGACAACTACGAGTGCCGATTCTTTGAAGCACGTACGGTGGCCTCGGCGAAGCGTTCTTTGAATCCCTCAAGCTTCTGCTGGAGTAGCCACTCATCGGCTCGCCGCCAAAACTCCGTGTCACGCGTGTGCCGACTCCCGCACGCGGCGACCGCCTTGCCGCCAAGAGCGCTGCAGAGATCCCAATCCGGAGCGGCAAGATCTACAATCAAGATCACAAAATAAATATTGTAGATCTTGATAAGGACTACAAATTTTTGGTGTTTGTCTTTTTCAACTAAAATCATTTAATGTTCTAAAATGGTGTTTGAAGTTGCCATTTTTTGAAAGTCAAAATTAAAATAGATGGACCAAATAATAGCTATAATAACACAATAAATTGATACAACATTATTTTAGAATGTTTAGGAAACAATCATCAAATTTTAATTTAGTATGTGGGAGAAAGACTAGTTCTAAGTTTTAGCCAGAGATTAAAAAGAAAAATTAGAGTTCTTCGAAAAATATAAAATTTAATTTCAAATTGCATTTGAAGTAGTAGATGATTTTAAATAAAAATGTTGACAACTACAAAGTTGCATAACTTATAGAGATCTGCAACATTTCTTTTGTGCGTTTGTCTATCTGAGGTAGTTAGAAAAAAAATCAAATTTTAAATTTTAGAAATCAATCATAATTTTTTTAGATAAATGATTTTGAATTAAAATAAGTAAATTACAAGATTGTATCAGTGTCGATTCTTGGCTAAAACCAGAAGTGATGACCCAATATCACTGCCAATTACTGGCTAAAACCGACAGTGAAGATCTGAATATCAGTGTCAGTTGGTCCTATCACTACCGGTTTTAAAAAAAAAAAAAAAAAAAAAAAAAAAAAAAAAAAAAAAAAACAGTGATTACTGTCTGTTTCTGAAAATCCTGCAATGATGTGGCCAACAGTGATGTCCAATTCTATAGTAATGAGTATCAATTTGGAATCAACTAAAATTTGTAGAGGTGTAACTCTCTACTAGGGCGCAAGTACATTCTTAGAGGGTTGGATCAGCTTAGTAGGGAAGGGATAGAGAGCTGTCTTTAGGATTCCATATGTAGTCATCCAAACAACATTTGAAATTCAACGTACAGTAATTAACCCAATAAATCAAAAGCATCCTGAAACCCTCATTAGTGTGTTCAGGTACAAAAGAATCAACATTTCCATCGTCAACTACTGCTAGTTCCTCAAAAACATTAATATTGTTGTCCTATTCATGATCTTATACCTGGTATATGTGCTGGACATGCCATTGAGCAGGAGACGCCACTCCACTTCATTTTGTTCCAAAGATTTATTGTTCAGACAGTGTTGACATGGGACTGGACACCATAAATATACTGAGGCGTATGTCCATCTACATAAAAAATTGTGGAAATTAAATAAATTAATCTAACCTTCAATTACAGCCACTACATAATCTAACAAGTACATCACTAATTTAAACAGCTTATCAAAATCCATACCACTCGCAATCAGTTGAGGCGAGATCTCCAAGAAGGCGGTGATGGATCCCCTGCAGGCAGGGGTGGCTTGACGGAGCCGCTGCCGGTCCTCGATATACCCTTCACTGCTGCCACCGCGCCACCAATGCCAGCGACCGGGACGACCGGCACAGACAGGGATAGCCGGTGCGGACAGGGGCGGTCAGCGAGGACAGGGCGGTGGTCCTTAAAGGTCCAATTTTTTGATAAAGCATTAATAACGGTAGATCGGCAACATACAAAATTGAATCAGTTTCTAAGTGGTTAGGTCCCTGCAGTTGCGAGCTCGACCGAGAGGTGCACGGTTCACTTCGTAGTAGTGGCAAAGTATTTTTTTTAATTTACCTTCCTCCCACCTTTCCTGTTTACATCCCTCACCGACAGGTAATTTAACCAATCGTCATATATCCATCACCTTATATTTGAACTGTCACAGATTGACTACATTCTGGGATGATTTGTTAGAAGGTCACGATTAAACCATCATGCATAAGTGAATTTAGTTAATCATGCAGTGAGAAACTACAAGATTATTTTAATTGCTAGATTATCATCATTGTTGTGTTGTGCCTCCTTAATAACAAAAGCATGATGGAATTTCCTCCTAAATTTCTCTCTTCAACATACAGGATTGGTTTGTGACTGTCCAAGACATGGCAGATGCATTTCTTTTTATCGTCCTTCAGAAAATAGCTTCCACTTTAGGGGGGGAGGCGATGAGGATGATAGACTCACAAAGGGGGGCAAAAAAATCAGTTTTATCTGATGTGCATAGCAGTGTGAAACAACTTGAAAGCGAATTCATTGTAATGCAAGCTTTTATCAGTCAAGTCAGTACAAACGCATCAGAAAAACAAAACACTACTTATGATGCCTGGGTTAACGAAGTAAAGAAGGTGGCACACAATGCAGAAAATGTCATTGACGAATACACATATCTGATTGGGCAAACAACTGCAGAAGACAAACTTTTAAAGAAATGGTTGGTCCATTCTAAAACCAGCAACGCATGGTGCAATATTGCTACACAGTTTAAGGAGATTGAGGCACATCTTCTGAAGCTCACAAACATCAAGGATCGTTATGGCATTTCAATATGTAGTCAACAAAGTCAACCAAATCATCATCATGCTATTCAGTTTACGTCTCTTAACAATGAAGACAATATTGTGGGGAATGAAGATGAATCAGCATGGCTCATACAACAGTTGATACATGATAATGAAGCTCGTACAGTTATCTCAATATGGGGAATGGGTGGGTTAGGCAAAACAACTCTTGCCCGAGCCATGTACAAAAACAATGGAGTTCAACAAAAATTTGACTGTGTTGCATGGATTTCAGTGTCCCAAAGCTACAAAATAGAAAATTTATTTAGGAGAATACTTAAACAGGTCCTTCAGAAGAAAGAAAATATTCCAGATCAGTTTGATACAATGGATAAGGAAATTTTGGTAAACACACTAATAAGCTATTTGCAGGACAAGAAGTATTTAGTGGTCTTAGATGACATATGGAATCGAGATGCTTGGCCATTACTTGATCATGCATTGGTTAGGAACAAGAAAGGAAGCAGAATTGTCATTACAACAAGAATTGAAGATGTTGCTTCCATATCAAATGAAGAACACTGTATCAGGCTAAAAATTCTAAGACAGAAAGAAGCATGGGTTCTCTTCAGTATGAAGGCCTTTCTAAGGCAAGGAAGTCAATGTCCTGAAAATCTGGTTTACTGGGCAGAAAAGATAGTAAAGAAATGCCAAGGCTTACCATTAGCAATTGTTGCTATTGGCAGTGTTTTGGCACATAAAAATATAGATGAGCAAGAATGGAAGTCATTCTATGGTCAGTTGAACTGGCAGTTAATTAACAATCCAGAACTGAATTTTGTGGAAAACATTCTTAGTTTGAGCCTCGACAACTTACCAGGATATCTAAGGAACTGCTTTAATTACTGTAGCTTGTTCCCCGAAGACTACTTGATCAAAAGAAACCAGATAATCCGACTGTGGGTAGCAGAAGGATTTGTTAAGGAAAGGTCACCAGATATTACAATGGAGGAAGTTGCTGAGGAATATCTCACAGAACTAAGTCGACGTTCACTTCTTCAAGTTGTAGGCAGAAACGCATATGGAAGACCAAAAAAATTTCAAATGCATGACCTGGTCAGAGAAATAACAATAACAAAGTGTAGGAATGAGAAGTTCTCTGTTCTTAAGGATGATCCTCAAGCTACAGAATTTAACGATGAAGCACGTCGGGTTTCATTATTGAAAAGTGGGGACACTATAGAAGCTGGTGTAGGTGCAAAAACCATCCGAACCCTTATTTCGTTTGATAAGGAGGTAGCCCCTGCTAGACTAGAGAGTGCACTTGCGAATTTCAAATTGCTCAGAGTACTGTCCTTGAGATTTGCAAACTTCGAGAAGCTGCCAAATGTTGTCTCTATTCTATTCAATTTGTATTACCTCGATTTATCTTTCACAAAAGTTAAAAGGATCCCTAAATCAGTATGTAAGTTGAGGAAGCTGCAGACATTGGATCTTTGGTTCAGCTGTGTATTGGAACTGCCACGAGAAATAAAGAAGCTAACCAAACTCCGATATCTTAGCACTTGTGTCAACAATGATTTGGGATACAGGACATTTGAGCGCTTCCAAGCAACTCAAGTTCCATATGATATATGTCTTCTCAAGGATTTACAAATATTGAAATGCATAGAAGCAAGGAAGCTTCTAGTTGCCAATCTGAGGAAATTGACATGCCTGCGAAACCTTGTCATTATGAAAGTGAGAAACGAGCATATCAAGGTATTATGGGCTTCCATCAAACAGATGCCCAACCTTGTTAGGTTGGGTTTGGTGTCTTATGAAAAGGATGAGGTTCTTAACTTGGACAATTTGGATTCTCTTCCAGATCTGGAACGTTTAAGCCTGAAGAGCAAGCTACAGGGTGGGGTAATTCCACCAGTGTTCTGCAATTTTAGCAAGCTAAAAGTATTACGGATGGAGTGGTCTGGGTTCACAGTCGATCCACTTTGTTCTTTATCACACATGTGGAACCTCACTGAAATGATGCTTTGCAGCGCTTATGACGGGGACATAATGACCTTTAAGGCAACATGGTTCCCAAAGCTAAAGAGATTGTCCCTAGTTGACATGCAGCAACTTAGCTGGATTGAAATTGAGGTTGGCTCCTTGGAAAGTCTAAACTATGTAAAACTAATTGGCTTAACAAATATGCTAGTTATACCAGAAGGATTCCAACATCTGGTATCAATAGAAAGGATGTTCCTTCAAGATATGGCCGAAAATTTTATAAAGAGGGCACAAGGAAAGGACTGGATTTACATTCAGCATATCCATAGCATACGCCATCGTACTCCATCTGGGACAGTCCAAATTTGTCGGTAAGGATGATTCCTCTCTAGTTTGTGCACTGTGCAACATTCATACAGGCCTTTTGATTTTCATATACGACATAGAAATGTATTGAAGAATGGCATGAAATAGATGCAACAACTAACAGAAAAATCCCAATTGCAAGCTAAAGTTCACTAACATGATACACGGCTAACCACCCTAAGCTTACTAAGCACAGCATGCCTGCCCTACATTATTCCTTCATATTGAGTGGATACAACGAAAATTTCTTGCACCATCATACTACAGCAAATAGAATAGAACAGAATTATTTCTGATATTTGCAATTGCATGGAAAATTGATGGTATCAATGTTTAAGAATATTGTACTTATTAGTATCATGTTTGTGTGCAGTGTACCATTCTACTTCATTTTGCACTCCATGCTGTTTGATGTTTGAACAGAAAATTTCTATGTTTTCATGGAATAAAAATATTGAAATTTTCTGTTCAAACATGAGTCAGAGGGAATTACTGACGACCCTCTCATGATGTGTTTTTATGATGTGTTCTATTAAACATGATATCAAGTTCCATTTTTCTTGTAACTTGTGAGAACACATCATAAAAACACATCATGAGTCAGAGGGAAATACTGATCTCCCATTATTAAATGTATTTTGTGGCATGCAGGGAGAACTAAATTGTCACAGTGGTTGTAGTAAGGTACTATTGTTATCGTGCCTTATATGATCAATGAGATGGTATCGTCTTGTGTACTGATTGGAGTTCTTTCACAGGTTATCCACAGAGACGACGAAACATATATAGCTGGAGAACTTCTCGCCCAGTAATTTGTTGCCTGTATCAGGGGCTACCACAAGACTGTCAAGTCAAAAACATTATTTATTTTGTTCGAAGTGTTTATCTATACTTTCATTAAGGTTGAGGCTTAAACCAGACTACTTTGCCTGATCGTTTCTATTAAACTAAATTTGGTTGACCTTTTTGTCCATAGTCAAAATATACCTTACTAAGGACATAGGGAGTACTAAAAATATTTTATTATTAAGTCATTAACATTATAGTTTCTTTGCCGGTTTTTTTTTGAGAGGACATTATTGTTTCTTAGCTGCCTTCAGTCGGCCGAAAGGATGGCATTCCGCATCGTAGGAGGCTAGCATCCTTGAAAAGAAAAACCTGCGCCGCATCCTTAAAAGGAACAAACTTGGGTCGGGTTCGAGCTGAAGCCCAGCAGCTGTGGCCGCAAATTCCTGTATCAATATTATTGATACATTTCTGCATAACAGCAGCTGATCGTCTTGCCTGCACCGGTGCTGGATAGGGAGGTCAGGTGCAGTTCTCGGTGCTGGACAGAGAGACGTGCATTTCGGTTCAAAAATTTCAGTACATTTGAATGACCAAAGCTAACTGCTATCATGGATTACGTATAGCAATAAATCGAATTAAATTCTTCGTTGGCGTTTCCATTCTATTTATCCCCTAAACATTAAAGCCACGTTATGATCCAAGCTTTGCCAAGCATATGTCTTGGATGCTCGTAGTAGGACATCCATGTCTGATGTCTTCCTCTCAGCTTGCTCCTGTCAGGGCCCTCCTTCTTGAGGAGCCACAGCCTGTAAGGTTGTAGCATAGGAATTCAGCGCCACGGACTGTGGTGAGATTTTTTTAGCTTTGCTTTGTTTTTCTTTTTCTTTACTCTAGTTTATTATTTTATTTGCTTTGTTTTTTATTTTTGATGTTCTATAAGGGGATGTTTAAGACTGCTTCACATTTTTCAGCTTTCCTGCATGTTTTTTTTAGCCAAGCATATTCGCCTCATTGTTCGAGGAAAAAATGTGGAGTTGTGAACATCTAAAAATGGTGCTCCACAAAACACCAGTTTTTTTCCATAAAGCTGCTTCACTGTGGAGTTTATGCAGCAGTCCTAAATGGGGGTCATTAGCACAACGAGGACTTGACGTGCAAATTCTATCTGGCCCCTAAAGGAAAGGCCTTCTCGCTGAGCCATGGGCCCATCTCGCCAGGCCGGTTTGGTTGGCCTCGAAATCCTATCTGGCCATGAAACATTAGCAGCCTCGTCTAGTGGTGGCCGGAGGGAATAGCGTTGGCCGCCGCCGGCAGTGGCACGGCCTAGCCAATTTAGAGAAATTTTAGGAAACGCGTGAAATCCTGCATTCCAAGAGCATCCAAATTTCCTTCCTGTTCGATCATGTGCTCTTGGTGTGTGTAACGATAAAGTGGCCAAGTTGCAGACATCGGTTCAGCAGTATGAGAAGTCCGACACGGATATGGTCCAATGAGTCTACACACGTCATTGTCGTGATGTCCCATTGAAGAAGTCAATGACACTACAAAGTTAAGCTACATATTACATATTGTTAATCTCCAATTAGAGTTTTAATTATTAGATTTTTCATTGAGAATGTTCTGTGCATATCTTGATGGTTAAGTAGCTAAGAATTGCTACAATATAAATATTTTTGGAAATTTGCATGGCCGGTTGGGTAGTGATTCCGTTTCATATTTGGCATAATTTCAAATTTTGGGAGACCATATAAGATTCAAATAATAATTGTAAGAAAATAAAAAAAAAGGTAGCATGATTTTAGGGAAAAACTATTAAAAAAATCTGTATGAATTTCTTATAATAACCAAATTTTAGTAATTTTTTAACTCATATTTATTCAAGGAGAATCTTTGAATAATTTAAAAAAAAAATTATTTCTACAGAATTTTACAAAGTTTAATTGACCTTCCTGAACAATAGTCGGATGGCTAAACCCCACGTCGAGATAGATCGGATGTTTTTCTGAGTTTCATGAGTCAAAAAATCGAGATTTTTAAGTGAGAGGGGTAAATTGGACTTACTTCATAGTTGAGGAACGTTGGAAGGACTTTTTTTCTTGTTCTCTCACCGTCAAGGGAAAAAAAATATATTGTTTTTATTCTTGCGTCTGTTGTTCATCATGTCGTAACGTGCAGCTTCATCGCCAAGTCATCGACTAGTTATTGGTCCCCACCAATGTAACGATGGACTAATCCACCGTTGTTGCCCCGTTGCTATTGCAGTCACAGGTCAAAGTCTCCGAGTCGTCGGCCCCCACTCACAGGTGGAGGAGAGTACGTGTTGCATCTGATGCCACATGTGCTCCGTCAGTGACATGTCCTCTGCATTGGGTACTAATAAGTGGAGGGACTGCTCTGTATTTCGCTTTTCAGCCAGCGCTTTGCTTTCTTCATCCTTCCAATTCACGGTACGCTGATTTACTTGGGTGAGTTCAGTGGTTTCAGATTGTTCATCTTTCTTCTCTATTTTCATTACTGATTTGCGCCGTTTCTGTTCGACCTAGCTGGTTGAAGAAATCCTGTTCGGCGTGGAAACTCATTTTAACGCCTCCTGCGGCACTCTGCTCAGTATGCCAGCTCCGTCGCATTCAAGGTATGTTGTATGTTCTTGCCTATGAAAAGCTTCATTGCCTCCACTTAACAATTAGATGTTCTTATATCCTTCTTTCTGTTGTCAAAGCAATTGCCTGGTAATCCAGAAGCTTGATTCTGGACAGTGTAACCATTTCTGTAGGACGACTGAGTGAAGAGATCCTCTTGCGAGCAATACAGTTTTCATTTTTAGATAATGGATGAGTAAAAACATCCGGCCTCTACATCCGAGGATGTACACAGCCAACTTATTACAAGGAATTGAATAATAGAAAGCGCAAAACAAGACTCTATAACGGATAGAGAGAACTAAAGCAGATGGTAAATGTGCTTCCACCCTCGGTTGGAAAACTCCAAAGTAATCACTTCTAGTTTCCTGCTAATTTGCGAGAGTGTGTTCTTGTCTTGCTCGTCACGCTGTAACTGGGCCCAGAAACGCAACCAATATGCTCCTCTGAAAATAACTTGCGACAACGAGAAAACTTTCATTTTGTTAAAGATAATGTCGTTTCGACAGCGCCAAATGGCCCAGCATATAGCTGCGACGCCAACCCAAATCAAGTTTCTAATCTTTTTATTCTGATTACTAAGCCAAGAACCAAACATATGGCTTATAGAAATAGGTTGGTTTAGGCTAGTAGCATAAAAGATGATCCTCCAAACCGTTTTCGAATACGGACAGTCTAGAAAAAGATGTTGGATGGTCTCATTCATATTACAACCAACACATTTCTGGCTTCCTTTCCAATTTTTTCTAGCAAGGTTATCTTTTGTTAAAACAACTCTCCTTTGAAGGAACCAAAGGAAGATCCTAATCTTCAGAGCAAGTTTTAACTTTCAGATCAATTTATATCAAAAAGTTGGATGATCGTTTATGAGATCCAGGTACATAGATCTAACAGAGTATAACCCTAATTTGGTTAAGTTCCATTTGAAAGTATCTGACCCTTCCACCAACTCAAGATGATTGATCTGTGCTACGAGATTATTCCAGTCAATTAGATTGTTACCCACGAGGGACCTTCTGAAGGATATGTGAAGAGGGCTCGTGGCCATCACTTTTGCAACAGATGCATGAGGATCACGCACTATGTTGTATACTGATGGATATCTAACCTTGAAAGGAATTCCCCCTACCCAAGTGTCATCCCAGAAGCGAGTTTTGTTCCCATCTTTGATAATGAAGGAACCTTTGACCATTACCTCATCTTTAATACGCATGAGACCCCTCCAAAAATGGGAGTCATGAGGTTTAGCCTTAACCTGGGTGAGTGATTTAGATCTAAAATATTTGTTCGTTAGTATAGTTTGCCAGATGTCATCACTGTTTAGCAAACTTACTAGCCATTTTGCTAATAAGCCTTTATTTTGTAGATTTAGATCTAAGATGCCTAAACCCCCTTGGTCCTTAGGTCTACACAAGATGTCCCATTTCGCGAGTCTATACTTGTGTTTCTCTGAGGATCCTTGCCAAAAAAAACCTTGATCTAAAATGGTCAAGATTTTTATGAACTCCTTTGGGGATTTGAAAGAAAGACATCATAAACATGGGTAGGCTGCTAAGTACCGAATTAAACAGGACTAACCGGCCTCCATAAGATAAGTACTTAGCTTTCCAACAAGAGAGTCTTTTCTCAAAACGTTCCTCAACCTTCCTCCATTCCGAATTGAGGAGTTGTCTATGGTGCATTGGAATCCCTAAGTATGTAAAAGGGTAAACACAAGCATTACAACCAAAGAGATCAGTATAATATTCTTCCATCTCTCAGGTTGCACCATAGCATAAGATTTTGCTCTTGTGGAAGTTGATCTTTAGCCCTGATAATTGTTCAAAAGCACAAAGCAAAAGTTTTAGATTTTTTGCTTGTTCAGGGTCATGATCAAGGAAGATGACAGTATCGTCGGTATATTGTAAGATTGACAATCCGTCGTCTAGCAGATGAGGGATAGCTCCTCTTATTTGCCCATCGGTCTTTGCTCTGTGAATAAGGAGAGCCAACATATCAGCCACGATGTTAAATAAGATGGAGGACATAGGATCACACTGACGGAGTCCCCGCTTAGCTTGGAAGTAAGGACCAATATCATCATTAACTTTGATTCCAACACTTCCACCGGTCACCATTCCTTGAATCCAATTACACCAACGTGGTGAAAAACCTTTCATGCGCAGTGTTTGCTGAAGAAAAGACCACCTGGCTTTATCATAAGCCTTTTCAAAATCAATTTTGAAAATTATACCATTTTTTTCTTGGTATGAAGCTCATGGATAGTTTCGTGTAGTATAACTGCTCCTTCCATAATATTCCTACCAGGCATAAAGGCGGTTTAAGTGGGGCTGACAATAGTGTTAGCCATTTTATTCAGTCTATTTGTGGCAACTTTAGTAAAAATTTTAAAGCTGACATTAAGGACACAGATGGGTCTGTACTGTTGTATTTTGATAGCATTTTGAATTTTGGGAATTAGAGTAATAATTCTAAAATTCAAACTAAAGAGGTCTAACTCCTCTCTATGAAATGCTAAGAAGAGAGACATGAGGTCATCTTTAATTATATTCCAGAAAACTTAAAAAAATTCAGCAGGGAAACCATATGGACTTGGTGCTTTGTTATGCTCCATCTGGAAAACAGCAGCTCTCACTTTAGATTCAGCGAAGTCACTTAGAAGCATAACATTTTCTTCTGGGGTCACTTGTGGAATATCAGAGGTCTGATCTTCCATTAGTGATACTTCAGTATTATCTGGAGCCCCGAAAAGGTTTTTATAAAATTGAGTAATATGGCTTTTAAGTTGTTCCACGCTCAGTTTTCATGTAGGTAATTCTTCCTGCTGGTGATCAACAAAGCAACAATTTATCCTGGTAAGAAGTTTTGACTTGTCCCCACTCAGTGCAAGAGTTGTCACGTGACCTGCTGGTGATCGAGTGATATTATTTAAGAATCTGTTGGCTTCCGTTCTCTTCTGGTGATAGAGTGATAGTCCTCAGTTGTCTAGTTTCAATACTGGTCTCTCTGGGCACCTGTGTTTAAGATCTTAAAAGTACTCCAGGGTTGTGATCTGAAGAAGTTAGCTTGGGGAAGATGATTACAGTAGGATCTTATTACCAAACTCTTTTCCTTCTTGGTTAAGATTTGTATTTGTGCTTCAGATTTGCACGTTCTAATCCAGTGCAAAACTGAAATGAGCATTGGCCGTTGCACTGATACTGATTAGTTATGACATCAGAGCCAGCACTATTGCACGAGGCACGTACTGGTGAATCTATAGAGACCATGCTTCAGTAGGCACTGCTCTTTTGGTTTTCACTTTTCAATAGCTTATCTGGTTCTCTACGTCCTTGTCAATTTGGTAAGCTCAACTTAATCAATTCGTCAATAATTGTTTCAGACACCTCCATGTATTTTTCACTTACTAGTTACTAGACTTCATGTCTTTTCACTTACTAGATCACTCCTGGTTTGTGCAATTGCATATGTTGAAATTCTTGTTTTTTTTTCAGGGAAAAAAGTCATACAGACAGATAGTGGTCGACATCTGCATCACTCTGCTCTCCCATGTTCAAGGTTTATTTTCTGTGGAGTGCTCCTAGGAATCCAGTTGGTCAAGAAATAGTTATGATTTAATTCTACATTTTTTTCCTAACATAGGCAGATTTGCAAGTGGTTATCATATAGAAATAGCACAAGTTTGATGCTGGACAAAGCGCCGGTTTTGTGTCGTACCACTGCTTGACAACAATCCGGTCGGGATCATCAAAAATTGCATTGACACAAATTGCATCAATTTCCAATTATTAGCTAAGCATAATTAGGTATGTATCTCTTCTACTTCTAATATATCAGATTCACTAATGGTGATTATTCTTGTTGGCTGTAAAACTATGAGTTATATCTATTGATTCAACCAACCTTTCGTTCTCTCTACTTTTTGCAGGATGTTCGTTAGTATAGTTTGCCAAGCTGTTTGGTCTTACTTAGTGAAGATCTTAAAAGAAAGATGGGTTGATCATCAGAGCAAAATCCTCTTGGAACATAAAGTTTGTAAGGTAAGAGACCCAAGCACACTTCTCAGTATTGTTTGGTTGCTTCCATGATGTTCTTATTTTTCCAAGAAATGTTTCCTTCTCTTGGCGAACTGTTGGCAATTATATCCATGATGTTAGGTCCAAATTTTAATAAAAACACCTTTTAAGATTTTTTTTTTCTGTAAGGAAAAAAGAGAGTACCTCGGCTTTTAATGAAAAAACAATAAGGTGGTATATGCTAAATTTAGTGAATGTAATCCTGTTTCGAGACCAAGCTAACACATTTTCTCAATTGGAAGATACAGTTTGTAGCATAATAGCTGCACTGATGCTTCTTGATATTGTTTGGTTGCTTCCATGATGTTCTTGTTTTTCCTAAGCAAAGTTTAGTTCTTTTTGTGGTTTGTACTTATATCAATGATGTTACTAGGTCAAATTATGATACAACAACTTTCATGCTATTTGTTTTTTGCTATAAGGAAAGAGAGAATACCTCAGCTTTTAAAGAAAAAAAACAATATATGTTAAATTTAGTGAATGTTATATCATTTCGAGATCAAGTTAACACATTTTCTCATTCATTGCTAGTCTAAACTCTTTTCGTGCATCTCCCAAAAATCTTGGTCTGATGGCAACCATACTTGAATCTTTCGTTGGATCATGTGCCAAGAAGTTGCAAGATAATGTTACAGAGGAGGCCATACTAATTTTAGGTGTTAAAGAAGAGCTCATAGAATTGCAGAGAAGAATGGAGCAAATACAATGCTTTCTTAATGACGCAGAGCAAAGAAGTCTAAAAAAGAATCAGTTGTTAACTATTGGCTTGGTCAGCTAAGAGATGCTATGTATGACGCTGATGATATCATTGACTTGGCCAAATCCAAAGGAACCAAGCTATTGCCAGATCATTCTTCATTAGGCAATTCAAAAACATGCAGTGGCCTTTCCCTTTCCTCCAGCTTTTCTAATATCCAGACACGTCGTCAGGTTGCTGTTATGATTAGAAGTTTAAACAAAAGAATCGATAACATTTCAAAGGATAGAGTATTTACTTCCCTCACAAGTACACAACCAAATGTTACAGATTCGGTACCAAAACAGAGAACTTCTAGCCTTCTTGAACCTAATCTTGTTGGTAAGGAGGTCATGCATGCTTGCAGAAAAGTAGTAGATTTGGTGCTTGCACAGAAGGAAAATAGGTGTTACAAGCTGGCTATCATTGGAACAGGAGGAGTTGGTAAGACAACACTAGCACCAAAAAAATATACAATGACCAGAAGTTAAAAGTGAGTTTCAACAAACAAGCATGGATTTGTGTTTCCAAAGATTTCTCTGAAATAGCTATTTTAAAGGAGATTCTTTGACAAATTGATGTACAATACATGCAAGATGAATCAACCAATGAACTCCAAAGAAAGCTACAATTGGCCATTAAGGATAAGAGTTTCTTTCTTGTGTTGGATGATGTGTGGCAGTCAGACACATGGACAGATCTACTGAGGATCCCACTACATGCTGCAGCCTTAGGAGTACTTCTATTGACAACTCGATTTGACACTATTGCTGTTGAAACCAAAATGGACTATACACACCGAGTTGATTTATTGTCAATGGATATTGGATGGGAGTTACTATGGAGGAGCATGGGCATCAACGATGAAAAAGAAGTGCAAGATGTGCAAGATTTAGGGATTGATATTGTTCGTAGATGTGGTGGTCTTCCACTTGCAATTAAGGTAATTGCTAGAGTGTTAGCAAGCAAAGATCCAACTGAGAATGAGTGGAAGAAGATTTTAGGAAAAGATGCTTGGTCTGTGACTAAACTTCCTAGTGAGATAACAAGTGCTCTGTATATAAGTTACGAGGAGCTGCCTCACAATTTGAAGCAGTGCTTTATCTATTGTGCTTTGTGGCCTGAAGATTCGGTCATTGACCGTGATGATATTGTGAGGATGTGGGTCGCTGAAGGCTTTGTGGATGAGCAAGATGACCGACTACTTGAAGATATAGCAGAAGAATGTTACTCTGAGTTGATCCAGATTATTTAGTAGCTAACTTGAGTCAATGCAGAATGCATGATCTATTAAGGCAGCTTGCTTGTCATTTATCTATAGAAGAATGTTTTGTTGGTGACCTAGAATCAACAGGGGTTAATGTTATGAGTAAATTCCGACGTATTTCAATTGTCACTACGAAGGATGTGGTGGTGTTACCTAGAATGGATAAGGGAAAATGTAAAGTGCGAACATGGACTATGTTATTGATGAAGTCTTTGAAGGTCGATGATTTAGTATTAGAAAGATTTCCATGCATTCAAATTTTGGATTTGACAGGTTCAATGATACAAAATATTCCATCATGCATTGGAAGTTTGATCCATCTACGATTACAAGACCTTGATAGTACAAACATATCTTTTCTTCCAGAGTCCATGTGTTATCTCACAAACCTTCAGATATTGAATTTGGACATGTGTTATTCTTTGCATAGTCTTCCTTCGGGAATAACTCAGCTATGCAACTTAAGGCGACTTGGCCTGTTGGACACACCAATAAATGAGGTTCCACGAGGTATTGGTGAACTAACTTTTCTCAATGATTTAGAAGGGTTTCCCGTTCATGGTGGCTCTTATAACAATTCTAGAATTCAAGATGGATGGAATCTAGAAGAACTGGATCCCCTTTGGCAGTTGAGGAGGCTAAATGTGGTCAATCTGGAAAAAGCAATTCCTCCTAGTAATGATTCATTGCTAACAAACAAAAAACACCTCAAAGAATTAATTCTCCGTTGCACTGATCAAACACATGGGCCATACTCTGAAGATGTTGTAATCAATACTGAGAAAACCTTTGATTTGCTAATCCCTGCACGCAACCTGGAGGATCTTTGTTTTACAAATTTCTTTGGTCGGAGGTTTCCCACCTGGCTATATACTGCTACCCATTTGCCTTCACTGACATATTTGAAGCTCATAGATTGCAAATCCTATATGCATCTTCCACCAATCGGTCAGCTCCCCAACTTAAAATATCTGATAATCGATGGAGTCACTGCAGTCACCAAGATTGGTCCCGAATTTGTTGGCTCTGGGATAGGTAATCTCAGATCTACAGAGTCAATAGCTTTCCCCAAGCTTGAAAAATTGATCATCTGGAATATGCCCAACTGGGAGGAGTGTGTTGGTCAAGCTCGTGTTCACCGACCTAGAACACACCATGGTGAAGATGGTTTGGTGTTTAAGTGAGTAGTTTTGAATTAACAAGTTGGCGGGAAAAGTCGTGGCGAGGCCGGAGCGCGGTCACCATGTCTGTGTGTCGCTCTGTCAGAGCAGTTGTGGTTTAGCCAACTTGTGTCCATGTTTATTTGAATTCGAATGTTGTAAGTGTGTCATGTAACTACTGGTATAAGTAGTGGAGCGTATGGGGAGCGGGGTAGCACCTCCAACCAGTTGTAATTGTGTTTGTACTCAGTTTGAATCAAGGTGAAAAGGGGAGCCGACGCCTACATCGGTTACGTGTGTGTGTTCATCTCGAGTTCATCGTGTTCCACTCGATTTCTTTGTGCGCGATCTTGATCCTAGGACTAGCCACCGTTCATAGCTGTGTGTGATCGTGTGATCCTGCTTCTACACATGGTATCGGAGCCGATCGATCACCGCAGCGCGTGAGTTCTTCCACCATGGGCGGCCCGGGCGGCGGCCGGCGCGGCGGCGGCGGCGGGCGGATCCGTATCCGCGGCTAAGCGCCACCAACTACACCAGTTGGAGCATTCGTGTTCAGGCGATCATGGAGCACCAAGGTCTCTGGGAGATCGTGGAACCGCCAGAGGGGCAGCAGCCAAGTCAGGATGCGGCGGCGGTTGCGGCGGCGAAGGCGAAGGATCGGACGACCAAGGCTCACCTCCTACAGTGTATCCCTGACGATCTGCTGATGCAGGTCGCGGGGAAGAAGACGGGGAAGGAGGTGTGGGATTCCTTAAAGGCGCGGCATGTCAGAGAAGAGAGAGTGAGGGAGGCTCGGTTACAGACCCTACAGAGCGAATTCGACGCTTTGCGGATGAGGGACAGTGACTTGGTTGATCACTATGCCGGACAGTTGGCCGGGATGGCAGTCCGGTATGGCAACCTTGGTGGAACTTTGGAGAACCGGACGTTGGTGAAGAAGTTGTTTGACACCGTGCCAGAGAAGTTCATCAATATGGTGGCGGGGATCGAGCAAATCACTAACCTTAAGAAGCTGGCGTTTGATGATGCAGTAGGGAGACTGAAGACCTATGAGGAGCGGGTCAAAAGAGGAGCATCTGGTGGCCCGAGGAGTGACATTGGTCAGGTGTTGCTCACCCAAGCCGAGTGGGAAGCTAGGCAAAAGAAGGCTGGGGGAGAGAGCTCTAGCAGTGGCAAGCCACAAGGAGGTGGTGGTGGCCGTGGGAGAGGTCGAGGCCGAGGAGGTTTTGGCCGAGGAGGTAGAGGTGGCCAAAGAGATAGTGGCAGGGAGAATACTGACAATGGCAGAAAAGACAAGAGCCATATTCAGTGTTTCAAGTGCCATCAGAATGGTCACTATGCCAACCGGTGTCCACGGAAGAAAGATGAGGAGGCACATCATGCAAGAGCTGAGATGGAGCCTGCAGTGCTGTATGCAGAAATGGAGATTGTCAGCACAGGTCAGTCAGGATCTCAGAAGATTCAGAAGAATGTCTGTCTGAATGGAGGCAAGATGCAGCCAGAGCTTCACTTCACTGGCAATGGAGGGCCCACAGGGAAGATCTGGTACTTGGATAATGGTGCCAGCAACCACATGACAGGTGACAGAAGCAAATTCAAGGAGATTAATTCTTCAGTCACTGGTAAGGTTCGTTTTGGTGATGGTTCAGGTGTTGACATTTAGGGTTTAGGCTCAATAGTGTTTCAAGGTGCTAGTGGTGAGTAGTGGGTACTTAATGATGTTTATTACATTCCAAAACTTAGAGCTAATCTGATTAGTCTTGGGAAACTGACTGAGATTGGGTTTAGAGTAGTGATGGATGATGATGTTATAACAGTAGCAGAAAAGAACCCACATAGACTCATCATGTGTGTGCAAAGGACTGGAAACAGACTCTATCAGATTGAGCTAAACTCTGTGATGCCAAGTTGTTTGCTAGCTAGTATGTGTCCTGATGATGCTTGGTTGTGGCATGGGAGACTGGGACATGTTAACTTTCAGTCAATTAAGAAGCTGGTAGACAAGGAAATGGCAGGGGGGTACCTTTGATTCAACATCCTGAACAGGTGTGTCAGGCTTGCTTGGCTGCAAAGCAGACCAGACAACCATTTCCTCAGTTATCACACTGGAAAGCAGATGAAGCATTGGAACTAGTTCATGTTGATTTATGTGGTCCAATTACACCTGCATCTGTTAGTGGTAACAAATATTTCATGCTGCTTGTGGATGACTGTACTAGATGGTGCAATGTGTACATGCTGAAATCCAAGGATCAGGCAGTAGAATTCTTTGTCAAGTACAAGGCAGAGATGGAAAATAGCACTGGCAACAAGATCAAGATGCTGAGGTCAGATAGAGGAGGAGAATTCCTTGGCAATGCTTTTCAGGGTGTTTGTGAAAGAGCTGGAATCAAGCATCAATTTACAACACCTTACACACTACAGCAAAATGGTGTTGTAGAGAGGAAGAACAGGACTGTGATGGAGATGAGCAGATCCTTGTTGAAAAGCATGGGAGTTCCAGGGTGTTTTGGGCAGAAGCTGTTAGGCACTCAGTTTATCTCCTAAACAGATTGCCAACCAAGCCTATGGGTGATAGAACACCATATGAAGCCTTGAATGGTAGAAGACCTCAGTTGGGGCATTTGAAAAATTTTGGCTGCACAGGACATGTCGGGCCGGGGAGTAGCCCACTTGAAGAAACTTGATGACAGGAGCATGCCTTTGGTGTACTTTGGCATAGAAGAGGGAAGCAAAGCTCACAGGATGTTTAACCCAAGTACCAACAAAATTGTGGTTAGCAGAGATGTGGTATTTGAGGAGAACAGGAAGTGGATTTGGGACATAGCAACTGTTACTGAATTTTCAGAAGACAGTGATGGTGTGGATGGAGAATTCATACATGTTGGTGATGCTAGTGATGTTGGTGCTAATGAGCATCACATAGATGAAAGCATTGGTTCAGGGGGACCATTTGATGCTGGTGATGACAGTGGAGCAGGGGGTTGGTTGGATTCGGCCTAGTTTAGCGGCTAGTCGACCTACTGGCGACAAAAATCCGACAACAGGGAATGCAGACATGTCACCACAGCATTCAGTTCAGTCATCAGGCTCAGGGAGTGATGCAATGGAGATAGATGGATATGATCTATCACCAGATGGTCCTCAGAAGTATAGAAGCCTGAATGAAGTCTATGATAATGCACCAGTGGTGGAACTAGAGCCTGAATCAGAAGGGGATGATGATGTTGAAATTGCTGCTTTACTTGCAATGATGGAGGAGCCAACCTGTTTCAAGGAGGCAGTGGAAAATCCAGAGTGGGTGCATGCCATGGACAATAAGATGCAGTCCATGTGCAAAAATGGAACCTGGGAACTTGCCAAATTACCATCTGGTCACACACCCATTGGACTCAAGTGGGTGTATAAACTCAAGAAAAACTCTGATGGAGAGATTGTGAAGTATAAAGCCAGGCTTGTGGCAAAGGGCTATGTACAAAAACAGGGAATTGACTATGATGAAGTTTTTGCACCAGTTGCAAGGTTGGACACCATTAGACTAATCTTGGCAATGGCTGCAAATAGAGGATGGGAAGTCCATCATCTAGATGTCAAGACTGCCTTCTTGAATGGTGATTTAGAGAAGGAGGTGTATGTAGCACAGCCAGAGGGGTATGTTGAAAGAGGCAAGGAGAGAATGGTTCTGAGATTGAGCAAAGCCTTGTATGGCTTGAAGCAGGCACCAAGAGCCTGGAATGTGAAGCTTGACAAATGTCTGAAAATGTTGGGATTCAGTAAATGTGCCAGTGAGGCAGCTGTGTACAAGAGAGGAGAAGGGAAAAGTGCAGTAATTCTTGGAGTATATGTTGATGATTTGATTGTGGCTGGACAGGATGCTGCTGAGATAGCAAAGTTCAAACTGCAGATGACTACTCAATTTGATATGAGTGACCTTGGGAAATTGTCATACTATCTAGGAGTGGAGGTTCTGCAGGAAGAAGATTTTATCACAATCAAGCAAACTGCATATGCAAAGAAGATACTTGCTCAGTTTGGGATGGCAGACTGCAACCCAGCTAAGTTTCCAATTGATCCTAGTGTGAAACTAGATGCAGACAAGCAAGGAGAGAAGGTGGATGCAACTGAATATAGGAGAATTGTTGGTTGCCTCAGGTACTTGTTGCACACAAGACCTGATCTTTCTTTTGCTGTTGGCTTGGTGAGTAGGTTAATGGAGAAGCCTACTGTGAAGCATAAGAATGCAGTCAAGCAGATAATGAGGTACATTCAAGGATCCCTGGGTTTTGGGCTGGTGTACACTCAGACAGGGAAAGAAGAAGTGTTGGTGGGCTACACTGACAGTGATGTAGGAGGAGATCTTGTGAATAGAAGAAGCATTGGGGGGATGGCATTCTATCTGAATGAAGGCCTGGTGACTTGGTGTTCCTACAAGGAGAAAACAGTGGCATTGTCTTCCTGTGAAGCCAAGTTTATGGCAGCAACAGAGGCAGCAAAGCAGGCACTATGGTTGAGGACTTTGCTGAGTGAGTTGATAGGAAAGAAGCCAATGACAGTGACACTGTATGAAGACAACAATTCAGCTATTGCCTTAATGAAGAATCCAGTCTTTCATGGGCGTAGCAAGCACATAGAGATAAAATATCACTTCATACGTGAGTGTGTGGAGCGAGGACAGATTCTGGTAAAGAAGATCTGCACCAACGATCAGAAAGCGGATGCACTGACGAAGCCGATGACAACAGTCAAGCTCGCAGTAATGAGGCATTTGTTGGGTGTTCGTGATCTCGGTGGACAACAAGCTTGAGGGGGAGAATGTTGGTCAAGCTAGTGTTCACCGACCTGGAACACACCATGGTGAAGATGGTTTGGTGTTTAAGTGAGTAGATTTTGAATTAACACGTTGGCGGGAAAAGTCGTGGCGAGGCCGGAGCGCGGTCACCATGTCTGTGTGTCGCTCTGTCAGAGCAGTTGTGGTTTAGCCAACTTGTGTCCATGTTTATTTGAATTCGAATGTTGTAAGTGTGTCATGTAACTACTGGTATAAGTAGTGGAGCGTATGGGGAGCGGGGTAGCGCCTCCAACCAGTTGTAATTGTGTTTGTACTCAGTTTGAATCAAGGTGAAAAGGGGAGCCGACGCCCTGTCGGTTACTGTGTGTGTTCATCTCTGAGTTCATCGTGTTCCACTCGATTTCTTTGTGCGCGATGTTGATCCTAGGACTAGCCACCGTTCATAGCTGTGTGTGATCGTGTGATCCTGCTTCTACAGAGTGGTCTTTTGTTGCTGAAGAAGAACAAGAAGGAACAACAGCAGGTACGGAAGGAGCAGAGAATGAGGTTGTTGCCAATCAAAAGGGGGACGTCCTATCTCCAAGGATGCAGTTGCTACCACGATTGAAGAAGTTGGTACTTACCCATTGCCCCAAGCTGAGAGCTCTCCCACCACAGCTTGGACGGGAGGCCACCAGCTTGAAGGAGCTCCAATTAAGATATGTGCACAGCCTTAAGGTGGTGGAGAACATCCGTTTCCTCTCAGAGTACCTTTTAATCATAGGTTGTGAAGGCCTAGAGAGGGTCTAAAATCTTCCCCAAGTGAGAGAGCTATGTGTGCAGCTGTGTCCTAACTTGAGGTGCATTGAGAGGCTGGACAACTTGCGCCTGGTGCGTCAGAGAGAGGATATGCAAGGTGTCAGCTCATCACATTGGCTGCCTGGACTCCAAGAGCGGCACCGACAGCTGCACGGTGCGGACATGGATGTGTACACTGGGTTATGGTGAACACGTTTTGAGATTCCCAGTCAAATGGCTCTGGTGATGTAAGGTATGACCATTGGCTAGATTTTCTAATTTGGTGTCATGTTTATCAGCTGTGCTTTGAATTATCCATGCTCCGTTTCTTTTCTCCTTCAAGCGTTGAGCATGAAGGGACTACAACCTTATGTCACTAATATTGTGGTGTTGATGTACACATAGACGTCTGGACCAAGCTGGAAAGTCAAGCTAGCCAATGTCAATCCTGGAAGTGGCAAGCTGATGCAGGGAGAGGCAGACTGTTGTGCTCTGCTTCTCAAAGAAGGAGAAGACGGCTGGCTGATGAAGGGCCACAATAAGCAGTGTAATGCTGCGCGACTCTTTTTTTTTATTATCATGAACTTGTCGTGGTGCCAAGAACTATATGTGTTTATTTGAGCTCGACTATGTACGTACGTTTTGCTGTTATTATATGTGTGAAGTGTCCTTGTGAATTCTGAGCACAACCCTTTTTACATGATGACAGCATAGATGTTCGCTATGCTGAACTTTTCTCATTCATCATTACCTGCACCTGTGAAGGCGAACATAAAACACAAAGGGTGCAAGGCGCATTTTGTTTCAGGAATTCCCTGTGGATAATTTCGCTGAATTTCGCTGTGGATAAAATCGTTTATATGACGGAACATTTTCAAGTTTGGATTGTTGAATTAAATTGAGCATCCTCTCTTAGTCCTGCTGAGGCGTTTACCTCAAATACTTCAACGCAAATAACGGCGCTGCGTTTCATTGTTGTTACGGTACTATGCAGCTGCCTTGCTCTGCTTTTGCTACTATCGTGGACTTCCTGTCCTCGTGGCTCCTTCGGTGGAGTGGACCGCTGCTCTATTTTCCACTTATAAGACTGACTCCAACAGCCTACCCAAACTCCAACCCAAACCTAAAATAGCTTCGGCACAGTACATTTAGGTGGCAAAATCCTCCTCCAACAGAGTAGGCAAAGGAGCACCGATTTTGGGAGAGGAGGAGAGAGGGAACCGATATATCGGTTGTCGCCGCCGCGAAGGAAATGGCAGTGGTGGGCCCGTCCGCCTCTTTGCTCCCTCCTCGACCCCCAAATCCCCGGGCCCGACGGCATGATGGGCCCGTGACGAGGCGGGGGCGGGCGGGGCGGGGGGCGGCGCGACTCGTGCTGCCGGTGCGGGCGCCGCCAGCGCTGCCGGTGAAGGCGCAGCTTTGTGGAGCGGGCGGCGGCCAAGGCCCGCGGCGCCACCATCTTCGCCGGCGGGCGAGGTCGGCGGCGGCCAAGGCCCACGTCGCCACCATCTTCGCCCGGCAAGGTCGGCGGGCGGCGGCCAAGGCGGCGGCCGAGCCGGCGACCCGGCCGTCCTCTATCCGATCCAAGAAGAAGAAGGGCATCAACATAATTTTATTTCACTCTCGGGGTTTATGATGTAAAAGCACCACGCAGACAAGTCTTTCTAGATATGGGCTCAGTTGATTTTGTAAAAGATCGAGGGTCCTATGTGAAAAAGTGTTCACCGTATCCTTTTCCTCGGACACAACCACGAGAGTTTAGGGCATCCGCAGTGGGCCGAGTCGGTTCGGTGAATAAAAAACAATATAGGAGGAGCCACGTACACCAGCTCGAGTCGACTCGGTGATTCTCCGTCGTTCTCCGGTCGTGAGTCGACTCGGCGAATAAAAAATCTCACTCGCGCGAACCAAGTGAAGTTTCCTTCCCGTTCGGCCGTTCATCCCTCCTCTCTTTTTGCTTTCCCAATTGCTCTTCACGGACAGCCAACGGCGCGCGATCGATCCGTAATCTCGCCGACCACGCTGCAGCTCTTCACATCGCTTTGTCCCGCGGCGCGGACCCGTCCCCGCGGCGGCGTGTGAGGACCGGTCCGGCGGCACTCGAAGCGGCGCAAGCGGTCGATCCCACACCATGGACTTGCGAGGAGCTGCATCACGGCGGACGGCGGACTGCGAGGAGCTGCGCATCACGGCGGACCTACGAGGAGATGCATCACGGCGGACTGCGAGGAGTTGCTGCTGCGAGGGTTGAGGCTCCGCCCCGATCATTTGGAGGACGATCCGCTCGGTAGCGTGAGTTTCTCCATCGATCTGTTGGTTTTGGTACACAGGCATGGATTTGTCCAATTCGAGCATACGAGCAGCTGGACGATACACTATGAATCTTGGATTTTTTTTTTTTTTTTTTTTTCCAAAAATATTGATCGGATCTAAATGTTGGGCACAGGAAAAAAAACGGAAAACTGAAACTGGAACAATACCATCGTCGGTGGAACGGTGGGTGGTTGGCCGGCCGTTGTTTCACTGTATACATGCATTTCTTTATTCCTCTTGAATCGGCTCAAGATTTCGAGTCGACTCCTGACACCATCGTATGAGTCGGTGGTACTCCAGTGGCATTGAGTCGACTCATGGGCTGCCATGTCAACTCATGAGTCGGTTTTACAATGCCACTGGAGAAGCCCGGGTCCTATGTAAAAGCATCGACTGTTGGAGATCGATAGTTTTGGGTCCTATTTTTTTTTTACTGTTGGTGCCCAACCCATGATATGGGTGCCCATTTTTAGGTGCATTGTTGGAGTCAGTCTAACTGCTGCTGTCGGTGGACAAACTGCAGAGAGTCAACGGACGCGCCAAATGATGGGTTCCTCGTTGCCACAGAATCCGGATTCCTTTCTGTTTCGATAGTTGGCTAATGTTGGATACGTAGCCTTTCAACTGCGTGCAGATCTGGGCTGGAGCTGAATTTTGTTTCTTTCATTGGTAGCTCTCGTCGGAATTTATTTATTTTTGCAAAGGTGCGGTTAAGACGACAGAATTGGAGAACGCAGGTGCGTATCAAAATGGCAACGGGGCTATCCCCACCGGGTTTAGATGGAACGTTCTGCTCCCCGACTGAACAAAATCTCCCCGCTCCCCGTCCCCGTCCCCGGCCTCGGGGATTGAATTTCCCCGTCCCCGTCCCCGAACGGGGATTTCATACCCGTCGGGTCTCTCATCCCCGATAAATCCCCAATTACAGATCGCTAGCAGCAATAAAACAAGAAAAATATGACATGAATTGCAGATTTTTAAGATGTCAATTTGACACAAATAAGTAGCAAATAAATAGCCTCAATTCTCCAGCACCACAGTTCACAGAATCACAGGTCACAGGCTCACAGCCAGTCTCAATTTGTCCAGGACCACTAGTCCACTACAGCTTAGAACTTTACAAGTCCTACAAAATGACCAGCAACGATTTAAAATCGACATCAAGTTATGGCGGCCTCGGCTTCTAATAAGCCGGCAAAATCAGCAAGCAGAAGGTAGTGGGTTCATCACACTTTAGTCATTACAGCAAAAGGTTACATAAATAGTTAATACTTATGTTAACAATTAATGCTGAGTTGTGAGCCCAATGCACAAGCACGCCATCTTGATCCTGGTCAGCTAACAGCCTTGAACTTCTAAATTGTAAGTTCCTACATGGATACACAAACGAGAGATTTGTTACTATGTGAGATAAAATAAACGGCAAATCTGAACTTTTTATGTATTTGATAACTCACCTGAAGGCCCTCTTGAACTTCTTGGAGAACAGACCAGAAGCTTGCAGGTCGCCCTTCATCATTAACCATGCCTGCATTTTAAAAGTATTATTTTTGGCAAAAAATTTGGACGTATGAACTATGAACTGTGAATTGCATGAGTTATACCTTTGTATCTGTTGCGGATCCAGTCCTGCGAGCACATGAGTGCCTCTAGCATTTGAGAAGTCAGCCTGCTGCGATGTTCACTGAGGACTCGACCACTAGTGCTAAATGCAGATTCTGAGGCAACAGTGGTTATGGGAATTGCAAAAATATCCCTTGCTATCATTCTCAGTGTAGGATAGCGTGTTCCTGCAACTTTCCACCAGTCCAAGACATCAAATCCACTTGTTTGAATGTCAACCATCTCATCCTCCAGGTAGCGATCCAATTCAGATTTAAACCTCATGGAGGATGGCACAGTACTTGCAACACGGGCACTAAAGGAAGACAAGAAGCCTGAATTGAGTACTGGAGTTGCCTTGCTGCTGCTACTGCTACCTTCATCCTCACCAGAATGGTACTGACTCATCAGATCACTCAAATATTCCTTCACTTTTGCAACCTCATACTCACAGTCTAATCCAGTTGTACCAAGTAACACCTCAAAGCAATGAAGTAACATATAATGTTTGAATCGAGGATCAAGCAAAGTAGCAATACCCATCAGCCCCTGAATATCAGTCCAATATTTCTTAAACTTGGCTTCCATGTTACAAGACATTTCTTCTATCAATGGATTCCCACAGGTTGACCATTCTCTAATGTTACTTCTAATCTCACAAACTTTGTAGAAGAACAGATTTGCAGTCACATAATCAGTACCGAGAATATTTCAGATATGTCACTAAACATCTTTAGCCTTTCTACAACATCAGCAGCAAATTTCCATTCTGACTCAGTAGGGCAGCAAGTGTACTGCTTATCTACACGACTAGCTCTCATGAAAACAGCTTTGTAAGGTAATGCAGTACTAAGCATTTTATAAGTTGAGTTCCATCTTGTCTTGCAATCAAGTGCTATCTTCTTTGTAATGGTAACATTTAAATACTTAGCTATCTCCTCAAACTTCTCATACCTTTTAGGTGTGGCTGTCCAATAAGCTACACTATCACGAAGGTTTTCAACAGCACCTTTTAGGTTTTCTAATCCATCCTTAACAATCAGATTAAGGATATGAGCACAGCAACGCATATGGAAGAATTTCCCATCAGACATAAGTTTGGTTTTGCCAATCTTTCTCACAAGATAAGGAATTGCTGAGTCATTTGTGGTGCAATTGTCAAGAGTGATAGTAGATACCTTCTCATCAAGATTCCAATCAACCAGTGCCTCATAAAGTTCATTACCAATGACTTCATGAGTATGAGGACTTGGAACATAAATGAACCTATACAAGAATAGGGAATGTTATGACAAGACAACAGGAAATGCATTCAATTTGACACAAATAAGACTAGATCCATAAGTGGTTAGTGGTTACCTCATGATAATGTTCCTAAGGCTCCATGATTCATCAATAAAGTGAGCTGTGACAGCCATATAACCTCTCTTTTGGTTGTCTGAGGTCCACATGTCACTTGTGATAGCCACCCTAGATTTAATCCCAGCCATGTATTCAATGGCTTTCTTCTTCTCCAACTCATATTGGTCAAGGATGTGCTTCCTACAATGACATAACAACAGCTCAGAACAGAATTTAACAGCACACATCAAGGGGAAAGCTGTAGTACAATACACACCATATATCAAATTGAACCATATACCTTAGAGTATTTCTGGTGCCAATCTTGAACAATGGCTGCAGTGCATGTACAAATCTGCGAAAACCAGCATGGTCAACCATGCTTAAAGGGTACTCATGCAGTACCATCATAGCCCCATGTTCCTTTCTAGCTATATCTTGGTCGAAGGTATAGTTCTCCACTGAAACTTTGCCTTTATCTGAGGCCTCAAACCTTAAAGAAGCTTGTGACATTGTCTTATTTCCTGCCAACTTGATCTTTCTAAGTGTACAACTCTTCAAGTGATCATGAAGGTGCTTAGTTCCATTCTTTGTTTCTCCTCCAATCTTTGTAGAGCAGTACATGCATTTTGCCTTTACTTGCCCATTCCACTTGACTCTCTTAAACTCCTTCCAAACAACCGAGGTAAGCCTTCTCTTTGAGCCTACCTCAGTACCATCTTCTTCCTCCACCTCTTCATCATCCTCTATTTCAATTGTTTCTGTTTGTGGGCGTGATTCCAAATCAGGCTGTGAGCCATCAGAAACTGGAGCTAGGCTACTGCTTACACTAGACATCTTCGTGAACCTGCAGATCCAATTAACAAATATTTGAGCTGCTTACACTAGGCATGTTTATTAACATATATCTGGATATACTTGCAGATCAACAAATATTTGAGCTGTGCAAATACAATACAGATTATACTACTCAAAATAGTGTATAATTCTACTAAAAAATAAACATTTACTTACAGATCCAGTTTATATATATATGCATCTACACTGCACCTAACGTGAAGACTATTCTAGGCCAGCAGCAGTGAAAGTGTGAAACAAACAAAAAAAAAAAACAAAACCTAAGTGTTCTAAGCACTAACCCAACAGATCGAAGATTGTTGTGTCCGGCAGCTCCAGATCCAACCGTCTTGGTTGCTGTTGTCTTCAGGCAAGAGCGTTTTGGGTTGGATGCATTGTCCACAGGTGGTCGGGGAAGGCGCTTCGGGTCACCGGCTGCTACGATGTCTTTGGTTGACGATGTCGGTGCAGGTGCAGCTGTCTTCTTCTCCGCCGAAGGAGCAGCAGCCACTGGTACGCTAGATCCGACAGCAGCCTTGATGGACCCAGCTTGATCTGGCTGCGGCGGCTCGGGCTCGTCGTCTTGGGCGTCCCTTAAGGTGGGACGGGCACGGTCAGTAGAGGCAGAGAACACTGCAATCAAGAATGGTTAAAACTGAAGAAGGAAGATCTTCACCGGCCGGTAATACAGGATCCGGACGCCATCACCTAGGACTGGGACAGCGGAGGAGCAAGGATCTCGTCTCGTGGCGGAAGCGAACGGGAAAGGGAGAGGGGGCAGTGCGGGTGCGGCAGCAGCAATGACGGCTGCCTGGTGGGAGTGGTGGGGAGTGAAATGAGGAGCTTCTAGGGTTCCTCAGTATATATATGTACGTGTATTGGGCTGGGCTGGATTCAGCTTTCTATGGCCTTATACGCACTATGCTGGACTTCGGGGCCCCAGCAAATAACGGGGACGGGGAGGTGGAGAACGTTCCCAGCCCCGGCTCACCCGATGGGGCTATGTTTCAGCCGTTAACATCCCCGTGGGGGACAAATTTACCCCATTTTCATCCCCTAATGGAGTAAATCCCCGTCGGGGATCGGGGATCGGGGCCCCGTTGCCATTTCGTGCGTACATGCATGCAGTTCTTATATATAAAAACGTGTCTATGTCCCACGTCTCCTCAGGTGACCGCCAAATCTTTTTTTCAGATCAAGCATTTGGAATAACCAAATTAAGTTCCATGCTCATGCAATTAGTTACTTCATGTCAACGTGCCTATATGAACATTTCGTAAATTTTTTTGTGCATCATGCATTGTGAAATGCAACAATTCCGACAGCAACGTTTGTATGCAAAATAGAAAGGAGGTTACAACCAGAAAGTGCAGAAAACAGGTAACCACAATGGTACCAATCCTGGACTACTTGGATGCAAAATGCATTGTCTTGGACTATTGATCCTCAAGCTATCTCGGCTGTTGATCATCACGATAGTACTAAAAAGAAAAAAAATCCAACTCTGATTGTTTTTTTCTATTATGTTGAACGGGGGAAGCAGAGCATCCAACTTTTTTTTTGAGCAACAATCCAACTCTGCTTGCGTGCAGTTTTGATATTTAGTTCCTTAATCATTATTGAAGGCGCAAGATTCGTTCCTGAGCTGCTCCCACAAACCTTGGGCCGTATCCTATAAAATAAAACAAACTTGGGCTGCAACAGCCTAGGAAAGCAATGCTTTGCTGCCCACGACCGAAGCCCACATGTACAATATCCATGAGCAAAAGGCCCACAACCCAAGGCTGAAGCTATTGCCTCCTTTACTATTACGGGCTTTCGTGAGTTTTCTTTCCCCACCCTGCGCTACAGCCTACAGTAGATCGCGGCGACTCCGTCCCGGCGCCGGATTCGCCGGTTCCCCTCGCCGTCGGTGTCCTTCTCGGAGCTGATGTGCAGGAAGGTGCGGCTGGTAGCTATTTCCCTTTCTATTAGGTTAGTTTTTGTTAGTTTAGGGTCGGATTTCATCCCATCGAGGAAATCGCTGGTTTCCTTTTGCTTCCTTCCAAGCTTCTCAGGCACCGGCTTCGTCGGTGGTGTGCTGCTCGTGGAGGCTGCGTTGTGCAGTGTGGAGCTTGCTGATGGTGTCATAAGCAGGGATTTGGAAACCGATGATGATTTATTTTCTGTGAATCTATTAATGCTGTCAGCATCCACACGGTTTGCGTCGCCGCCGGCAAAACTTGGCTGCTGCTGCTTGGAGGAGCCTTGGTGGTTGTACCGGTGGTGATGGTAAGTCGCTCGCTGGTATTTTGATCCACCTTCTGCTGAATTTCACCAAAAAAAAATTCATGTCTAAAGTCAACGTGTTTTTACTAACCGAACCACAGGTCTAATAGATGTTTAGCTACGTCATGTCTAAAGTTAACTGTTACTACCGTGTCTCTTTTGGCTTGCAAAACAGTCAACAAAGTCGACTAGTTTGAAAATTTGCAGCACGAAGGATGGAAAAGTCATCCTGCAAATTGAACTTTCTGATGTGGTGCACTAATCCTTACGGGAACAAAAGTCCATGCAAACGCATGTGAAGGTCAAATGTGCGTGTGGAATCTCAAGAAAGATAACTTCGTTTAAGCACCGGCCAGCTTAAAATATTGGAGCTTTCCTGCGGACTGAGCTTTACAGTCTACATTCATCTTCTCTGCGAGTACTCATCCCCTATTCGCTTGATAGAAAGCGCTTTTGCTACCTGACCAATTTTTGAGCTACTCCGGTGCTATTGCATCAATTACCTCTGCTTTGCTCTGCTGCAAAGATAGCACATACAGGGATAGCAGGACAACACTAGTCAGTGTCTTGTTACTTTGCCAGCAGGTATTTTTCCTAGATCTTAGATCTCTGATTTTGTGATCTTCTTGTCTAACCAGCAAGTATTCTAGATATAGGCTATTGGTTCAGCTGGGCTGCTTTTAAATTGTGCGAGACTAGTTTTCTTATATGATTAGAAAATGTTGAAGTTGCATTACCTACAGCTTATTTCACTACTCACGAACGGCGTTTTTGCTGCTAGTTCTCTTCACCTTCCTTGAATCCTTGTGCTTGTCTGCTTCTGCATCCTTTACCTGTGCTCTAATCTGTGTATGTTGTTAGCTACTGAAAGGTTCATTCATGGCCTCCATTCAGTCAACAAGGCTTTCTGATTTTCATTCTTTTCTGTTCTCGAATCACTGACCTGGCAACGCAGAGATACAAAAAGCCTGATACTGGACAGTACACCAGTTTCTGTAGGACTAGAGATTATAGAAATACTGTAGTGAGCATGACAAATTGAATTCAGATAACCTGATGTCCATATGCAGCACTCCTATCAGTGCCTTGCCCGATTTTCAGTACTCAATTACTTTTTCTAGTGATAATTCCTATTTTTAGTTAGTACTATTAAGCTGTTCTGGACTTCTTGCTATAGATGTTGATCAACCCTGGTGTCATTTAGCCTGCTAAACAATTCTAGTTGTCCCCACAATTTGTAGGATTTGGCGTGTGATGTGTTGGTTGTCATTTTTCCTGCTGATGGAGTGATTGTCCTTAGTTCTCTATTCTTTAACATACACTTGTAGTTGTATTTCTTTATCTCACTTTTGAAGATCTTAAAAGTACTAAATTTAAATATAAATTGTTTTTCAAGGTGAGTATTACTAGTTCTTATTATCCGATTCCTGTCTTTCTTGGTAGGTGATTCTTAGTTGCCCATAATTGCAAGTCCTGATCACGCAAAGGAAGCACAAGCTTTCATGCTCCCTACACCCATTTCTGTTGGACCTCTGCCAATCTTATGTTCGCGAAGGTGCGCCAGACTGTATGTGTTTCATATTAGACCTCTCAATCCATCATTAGTGATCCTTTTGGGGGCCAAGAAGGAAATCGCATTGACTTATACTCATTGACTTCCAGAGCATTCCGTTAAGTGGATCATCATTTGACATGTAATCTGGAACATAATGCAATACTGTAGTTTTTCTGTCTTATTTCAAACCAGGCACTAGCACTTTGATGCACTTAGTAGTTTTGTGACTATCCAGAACATCAACAACCTCCAATAATTAGGCGATGGAAGAATAGTAAACAAGGGGTTTTAGAGAAATTAGAGTTGATAGTTTGATATTTTGTTCTTCAAACTCAGTATATTATCTATCCACAATGAGTTTGAGAGGGGGTGGTATTATTAGATATGTATATGTATATTATACTTGTGACCTCATGGTGCTTTCTGCACTTCCGCACATCACTATATTTCCCCCCTCTGGGGCATGGCATTAGATCCGAGTTGCTTCTATAACAATAATATGATAATGATTGGCTAAATGCATCCCATCTTACCATATGTTTTGCATGTATGTGCAGCCTTCTGTCCGGCTAGTTTTCCTTCTCCATCCTCGATAAATATAAGCTGCTTGGTACATTTGGTGCATCTCCCTGCTTACAATCGTCTGATGGCAGCCATACTAGATGCTGTTGTCAGATCATGCGCTAGAAAGTTGCAAGATGTCATTTCAGAGGAGGCTATTCTAATTCTTGGGGTAAAAGAAGAGCTGAAAGAACTAAAGCGTACAGTGAACCACATACAGTGCTTTCTTAAGGATGCCGAGCAAAGGAGTATAGAAGAGTCAGCAGTTAACAATTGGCTCTCTGAGTTAAAATATGCTATGTATGAAGCTGATGACATAATTGACTTGGCAAGAGTTGAAGGAAGCAAGCTGCTAGCAGAGTATCCTGTATCAATGTCGTCTTCTTCTTCTTCATCATCATCATTAAGAAAGTCAACTGTGTGGTCTGATATTTCAGTTTTCTCATGCCTTCCTAATATACGGAGGCGTCATGTGATTGCTGTTCGAATAAAAAAATTTGGCATCCAACTTGATAAGATCTCCAGGCTTGGTGAAAGATTCTTGAAACTTCAAAGTTCGCAACCAAATGTGCAAGTTCCAGCAGTACGGCAAGTGAAGGCATGGCAACTTTTAGAGCCAAACCTTGTTGGAAAGGAAATTGTACATTCTTGCAGAAAATTAACTGAATTGATACAAGAAAATAAAGGGAAGACAATCTACAAGATTGGTATTGTTGGAACAGGAGGGGTCGGAAAAACAACTCTGGCCCAAAGACTCTATAATGAAGATAAAATCAAAGGACTATTTAGCAAACAAGTGTGGATTTGTGTTTCTCAACAGTACTCTGCTACTGATGTTTTGAAACAAGTTCTTGAACCTCGATGTAAAATATCAGCAAGATGAAACACTAGGAGAACTCAGTGGAAAGCTTGCAATAGCCATTCAAAATAGAAGTTTTTTTCTTGTGTTGGATGACATTTGGCAGCATGATGTATGGACCAATCTGTTGAGAACTCCATTTTGTACAGCAGCTACAGGAATAGTTGTGGTCACAACTCGAAATGATATAGTTGCACGAGCAATTGGGGTGGAGTACATGCATAGAGTTGATTTGATGTCACCAGAAGTCGGTTGGGAGCTGCTTTGCAAGAGTATGAACTTCATTGAAGAATTTGAAGTGCAAAAGTTTAGGGATATTGGGCTAGAGATTGTTCGTTTTGTGTGGTGGGCTTCCTCTTGGAATTAAAGTTATAGCTAGTGTTCTTTCAACTAAAGAGCAAAATGAAAATGAGTGGAGGAAGGTTATAAATAAAAGTGCCTGGTCTATGACTAAGCTTCCTACTGACCTAAGAGGCGCTCTTTACTTGAGTTATGATGAGCTACCACATCACTTGAAGCAATGTTTTTGTATTGTGGCTTATATCCCGAGGATTCTACAATGTATTGTGATGAACTTATCCGGTTTTGGATAGCTGAAGGTTTTGTAGAAGAGCAAGAAACAGAACTTCTGGAGGATATAGCTGAAGAATATTACATGGAATTAATGTATAGGAATCTCCTTCAACCGGACCCTCGGTTTGCTGATTATTCTAGGTGTAAAATGCATGATCTTTTAAGGCAGCTTGCTCAGCATTTAGCAGGTGAAGACTTTTTTTTTTTGAAATGTAGAGTCACTGAAGACTAAACCTTTGTCCAAACTACGGCATATTTCGATTGTTACGACAATGAGTTTTTAATTGCTCCTAGTATACAGAAGGAAAAAATTGGAGTTCGGACTCTAACAATTAAGTGTAAAGCATTAAATGTTGAAAATGCAATTTTCAAAACATTTCCAAGCATGCGTGTTTTGGATCTATCTGATTCAATGATAGTAAGTATTCCTGATTGTATTGGAAGGTTGATCCATCTGCGATCACTTGTTCTCGATGGGACTGACATATCATATCTTCCAGAGTCCATTTGTTGTCTCATCAACCTACAGATATTAAATTTGGAGAGGTGTGTTTCCTTGTATAGTCTTCCTTCTGCAATCACACAATTGTGCAACTTAAGGCGTCTTGGTCTCGGGAGCACACCGATAGATCAGGTTCCAAGAGGAATAGGTAGATTAGAATTTCTCAGTGACTTGGAAGGATTTCCAGTTGGCTGTGGGTCTGACAATAGTGCCAGAATGCATAATGGGTGGAACCTGGAGGAGTTGGGTTCCCTTCAGCAGTTGAAGAAACTTGATATGGCTAAATTAGAAAGAGCAGCATCTTGTATCACAGATTCACTGCTAACAGGGAAAAGGTATCTTAAAATATTGAATCTGCATTGCACTAGTACAAGGGAACCATATACCGAAGATGATGTAATCAATATTGAGAAGACATTTGAGAAGCTAGTTCCCCCACAGAACCTGGAAAATCTCGGGATTTATGACTTCTTTGGTCGGAATTATCCCTCCTGGCTAGGAGCTACTATTCATTTGTCTTCGCTGAAATACTTGCAGCTTACAGGATGCAAATCCAGTGTGCATCTTCCTCCACTTGGACAACTCCCCAGTTTAAAATATCTGAATATCAAGGAAGCCATTTCTGTCACCAAGATTGGATCTGAATTCCTTGGCTATGGGGTTAGTAATCCCAGATCTGAAGAGGCAATATGTTTCCCCAAGCTTGAAATGTTGATCTTGGTGAACATGCCTGAGTGGGAGGAGTGGACCTGGACCAGCAGCGTTGTTATTGAACAAGAACAAGCAGCAGTAACGTGTAAGGAAGGGGGAAAAGGTACAGCTAATGCACAACAAACGGCGGAAACCCTACTTCCAAGGATGCAGCTGCTACCACAATTAAATAGATTGGAACTTGTCCACTGCCCTAAACTGAGAAGTCTCCCTTGGAAGCTTGGACATGTTGCCACCAGGTTGAAGGAGCTCCATATAAGAGATGTAACAAGCATCAAGTTGGTGGAGGACCTATCGTTTCTCTCTGGTAACCTTTTAATCGCAGATTGTGATAGCTTGGAGAGGGTCTCGAATATTCCCCACCTACAAGAGCTGCGTGTGGGGGGCTGTCCAAGCTTGATGTGTGTTGAGAAGTTGGATAACTTGCGGCTGCTTGGGCTGCATGACAGTATGCAAGAGGTATCCCAATTGTGGCTGCCTGGTCTTCAACAGCCGTGTAGACAACTCCATAGGGCAGCCGTCTGCCCCTGTAGCATACGTCTTTGTAAACCTATAATTAATCTAGTAGTGTCATGGATGTTTTTTGAAGTTAGATGCTTTTCATGATTCCACTTGAGCATCCAGCCTAAATTTGTACAGCGGATTCTGTATCTTAAAGTTGTGCCTCTGGAAGGACCATGACCATGAGGCCTGGGTATGTAAACGGCCCATTGCCCATCAGG